>JAXIVJ010012837.1:32500-35000 GCA_036785665.1 Chirona hameri | reverse complement strand
GTATATATGTATATATGTATATATGTATATATTGTATAAATGTACTATATTGTATATATGTATATATGTATATATGTATATATGTATATATGTATATATGTATATATGTATATATGTATATATGTATATATGTATATAGTATATATATATGTATATATGTATATATGTATATATGTATATATGAAATATATGTATATATGTATATATATGTATATATGTATATATATATGTATATATGTATATATGTATATATGTAGATATGTAGATATGCTAATATGTATATATGTATAAATGTATATAGTTTATATGTATATATGTATTATGTATATATGTATATATGTATATATGTATATATGTATAATATGTATATATGTACTATATGTATATATAGTAGACATATAGTCTCATCATGACTCTCTGTAGCGACACAGTACACAGCCATGGACACACTTACACACATACTCATCAGCAGCAAATTGACACACAGTACAACGATGAGACTCACCTCATTCACACATACAAACAGTACACACAGTACACCACACTCACACACACAGTACACACTTGACTACACTGATCAAATACACACATACACACATACACAAACAGACACACATACACAGGCAGACTCATACACACATACACTCATACACTACATACACTCATAAACAGATCAGAGCGACAGCATACAGCAATCATACACACATAAACTCATACACCCATCACATCCCGATATACCCATATAGCCCATATGACCCAGACGACCCATAGACACAGTGTCACGTAGTATACTACAGTATACACTCGAAACTTCCACTCTGCCTCATCTTCCACACTCCAAACAGCATCACAGTGACTCACTTGACACACTGACACACATTACTGCACATGTAAAAGAAGATACACTACAGGACACACAGACTCACATCACACACGTACACATGTATACGACACATACTACACATTTCTCGACTTACACACATGACACACATACACACTTACACTCAGACTCGGACAGTCAAACACTGACCACACATCTAACATCTCGACATACACTACTTACGCTACACATCACACACATGAAACACAGTACACAGTACCACACAAGAACTCTCAGTACAAACATACACACAGACACACTTCACACATACACACACTACCACAAATAGACACATACAAACATAAACACATACTACACATGACACATCAGACACTACCATACACACATACACTACATACGTCGACAGTACTAGCACCATACACTACAGAAACACATGACACACGATACTACACAGTACTCACATACACAGCATACACACAGTACAAGACATACACGAAATTACACTCATACACACTTACACACATACACTCAGTACACACTATACACACATGACACGACTTACTACTACATGAGCCGACATACTCACATGACACACATACACGACACACGACCATACACACATAAACCAGATACACATACACATCATACTCACATACACGACAGACACCACATGGTACAGCACCAGACACACGATGACACACATGTCTCTATACTGCTCTCTATTGCACATACACATCAGCACAGGACACACATCACCACATACACGCAGAAGTACAAATAACAAGCCCCACCACCCCCCCCCCCCACCCCACCCTCCGCCGACCCACCCCCCCCCCCCCCCCCCCTCCCCCCCCCAGCCCACACCGCCACCCCCCCTCACACACCCCCCACACTAATGCCACTACTTGCCCCCCACCCCCAACTGATACGCTGCATGCATCAACCCTACCGATCTCCCCGCACCCACCCCTCCACAATCACTCCTAGTCCCCGGCATGTCCCGCCGCTGACTCCACATCCTACTACTCACATCTCTCACCCTCTACTATACTCTCACACACATCACAATCACACGACACACACTCTCTAACACCCACACATACAGCTGTCATCACAGACACACAGGACACACATACACTCAACAGAACGTACTCTATGCATAACTCATACTCTCAGACTCTCATAAGACTCATACACGTCATACGACAATTGACACACATGACTACTGCTATACACTATGCACTTAAGCTATACACTGTATCCTCGACATACTCTTCTATACATGACATACACATCAGACACGACAGACACTACATGTCACATCAGACTACATCAGGACACACATACACATCTTACACACTGACACTACAGTAACAACATACTCATATATCGACACATACACACCAAACACAGCATAGCTACACCATACCACATCACAGACAAGAAATAAAACTACTACATACTCGACAGTACACACATACACACTTACACGTCATACACTCAGGACCACCACATGACACACAGTCCACGACATGACACACAGATGACACATACACACAGACACACAGACTCACCATTACACCACATGACACACATACACACATACACTACGAGACACCACATGTACTCTCATACTCATATACTGCTACATACCACCAT
>JAXIVJ010012837.1:0-22500 GCA_036785665.1 Chirona hameri | reverse complement strand
ATATATATATATATATATATATATATATATATATCTACAATTCGTCTATCTTGGATTTTTGTATATCAACCGACCTAAGGTCGAGCCAATTTCGTGACCTCCTCATTTAAGTCAATGTGGAAATATTCAAATGCTTCCTATTTCAAGGATACGTAATATAGCAGCCCAATTCCTTCTGATCATGTTATTATAGGCCATTCTTGATAACCTAGGTGCTATTTTTGTTCAGTAATCCATACAGGGTCAACCGAGTTCATCCGAGGTCACCACAGTTCTATGTCAATAACTCTCGACATATGACGATATAGAAATGACATCGACACCAATATGTTTGTTCTCGGCGAGGCACGTCTTACAATATGCAACATGACCTACTTGGTCACCACTTGACCTTGATCTGAGGTCAAATTTAAGTTGACCTAACCTGGTCAACACTAATATGAATCGACGCGCCTTGACGAGACAAACACGATGGCTTTAAAGGGATTATACGGGTTTTTTCCCAGAATAATTGAGTTACATAGTAAAACTTACTTATAAAGGTGGTATAAGTCACACGGTAGTCACATTTTTATGGAAATTACCTCTTTCTGCACGTAAGGACATTTCAAAGTGTGCGGTGATGCCACCGCGTACTTTCTGCAGTACTGGCTGCTGAAGCAGGGCCAGTCATCTCTTTTATGTTAATGAAACACCTCACTTATGGCATATTTCCGGTCACAATAAGCAATATATGATGAAATAAACTTGTTTTTTCCAACGACAGCAGCAGTTTCCTAGTTTTTCCCATAAATTCGATATTTTTCATGATATTTCAGGCCAAAAAATTAATATGCCACCACTAAATACTCAACGCGGTCGCAAGGAAAAAACCCACCAAAACCAAAAAACCCGAACGAAAAGTATGTAGTAATACAGAGTCCCGTAAGAATTGAATTTAATAATCTTTGTGTGATCCAGTGTAGGAAATTGCAGATAATTAAAAGCTCTAAATTTATGAAAACGCTTAAAACGCATGGCATTTCTTGCCTGGCCTAGAGCGTCTTGAATTTAGTAACTCCTTCTTCAATCGTCATCCAGATGGCAAAGAGCGTAAGAATTGTCACGTATGCCAGGTGGTCTTGATATAGCGGCATATATACTATATACTGATAGCGGCATCTTGCTTCTGAGTTCGTATCCACTATTTTGTCTCAGCGCGCACATTACTGCACATCGAATTTGATGCAGATTCTCAGATGAAAAAGTGGTGGACAGTATTACCGATCAAGTACTCATCTGATACAAGTCTCTAAAAACGTTAAAGTTATAACGCTGATAATTGCTGAAATAATGGACTAAATGAGCAGTTAGGTCCTGATATATGTCTTAAACGTGTTTAAAGCTCATATAAATTGCAAAAGAGTGCATTTCCTTGCAGACGGAAACCGGTATAATCCCTTTAAAATTATTGCCTTGTCGTTATTAGTTTTAAAAAAAATGTTATTCGTGAAAAACTGTTTTGTAAAAAATAGCCTTTTTGACATTTCATGAGCTCTGGGGCCTAAACTATCGACCGGAGCTAAATCTGAGGACACTTTAGCGTTTGCATTATCTAAGAGCTTTCCATTGCTTTTTTTTCGTTTGTTCCTTGCTATCATAGTTCCTGTGATATCTGGGGGTTTCTGGAGCGAAGTCCTAAAACTAGAAAATATGTCCTTTGATGACCTGTAGTGACCTCAATAGTGACTTGAAGAAAACGTATTGGAAATATTTTCGAATTTACTTGTTGAGAGCTTTCGAATGCTATTTTCTGCGTCTTTGTAGCCCTTTTAGTTTTCGAGTTAGAGGGGGGTCTAAAGACCCCCTCCCGGCACGGCGCGGGTTAAAATGGGATCGTTCATGGGGATCGGCAAATCGATGTTTTTTTGGAAACGCACCGCAGTTTCCTACTTGCTTTTTCGGGGTCTTCACTGATCGCAATATTACATTCCAATATACGCGAACCGGCACACATGAGCGCACTGTTTGCCTAATTCGATTCACCATAAACTCGGGATGTGTGACGCGTTTGTGACGTACATCTGAAAATGACGTCATGTTGTATAATATTTTATTTCATCAAAATTTCCAAAGTTCCCGGGTTTTATAACAAATTAATAGCAGAATCGTTATCTGCGTACTCTGTTGAGTCATTGTATATCATTCGCTCGAATCTACCAAGGTCGACTATTCCCTTTAACCATCGTCCTACGGGGGGGGGGGCTGACAGCCCCCCCCCCCCTGAGGTTTTTCTTGAATAACGTTTTACACATGCAGTGCATCTTGCTGAAATTTTCGGTAGCTGAGTTTACAATAATTATACGTATGCCGTAAAATTTAATGTAAATTGCTTAAGTAGTTTGGGAGATAATCATGTTTTGATGACGTCATGTTGGTAAAAAATGAGAAATATTTGAAAAATCGTAGAAAACAGAGTTTTACAGCAAATTGCAAACGCAATTCACCTAAAATACAAAATGGCATTCTCTTTAAAATGGCTATCTCGAATTTCCAAAATTTTGGGTTTTTGACCCCTAAAATAAAAATAAAATGTTTTTTTTTTTAAATCCTCACAAAATTTTCACTTTTTTTTCTTCACAAAATCAAAATTTTCAAAGATATTTTTATTTTATAAAAAAACGGAATATATGTGAGAGAACTGAGTATGGACAATATCCATACCAAATTTCAAAGCAATATCTTCATTTTTGACTGAGTGATGGCTCCCTAAGTGTAAGAAACTGATGACGTCATTTTTTAATAACTTTTTTTTTGACAAGATACGAACCAATAATTACCTTTTCTGTATTTCTGAGCCAAAACTAGTCTAGGACCATGCCTTTTTATTTACATTTATCAATTTCTAATTTTGAGGTTTTCTGAAGAGCAAAATCGCTGTTCTGGGCGTGGTAAATCCGCGGTCATTCACTTGACCTGGAAGGTCACCCGTTGACCTGAAACCTAAAATCGCATACTGTTAGATTTATCTCATGACAGGCAACATGCTGGTTCTTACCGCATTGCTCTAAGTTGCTTGGTTTGGAAGTTAACAGGGGGCCTGTCAGCCCCCCGTAGGGCGAAGGTGACAAAAGCTCCCGTAGGGCGAGGGTTAAGGCTAGCGGTGCTATGAGCAAAATTTAACTCAGCCGTAAGACAAACTTTAACCCGCGCACTGCAGGGGGTTGATTTCCGCCCCCCCCCCTCAGGTTTTTCAAAGATAGCGAAAAAACGGCGGTGCGCAGCGCCGCCGGGTTTTGGCACACCTGTTAGGACATCAATTGCGCACACTTTGAGAAAAAAAATAACCTCGGGTCATGTTAGGTCAGGTCACCAGACCAGGTCAAGTGACCCCACCTCCAAAAACGTTTGCAGTTGTGCCAAAGCCAGAGTTTTCACCGATCAAATTGAAACTTACAGGATGTCATAAGGGCATAAGTACTTACTATTCGTTTATCTCGGAATTTTGATATCGGTGACTTAAGGTCAGGTCAATTTCTTAACCTCCCATAATAAGTCAATAGGGAAATATACAAATGCTTCCTATTTCAAGGATATGCATGATATTAGTCCAATTACTTCTGGATCATGTTATTATAGGATATTCTTGATGATCCAAGTGTAATTTTTGTTCAGTGACCCCTATTGGGTCATTTGAGGTCATGCGAGGTCACCATCACTTTTTTGTCAATAACTCCCGACATAATGAAGATAGATAAGTAAAAAAGACATCAACGTGTTTGTCTCGTCGAGATACGTCTTCCCATATGCAACATGCCCTACTTGGGTCACCACTTGACCTTGACCTGAGGTCAAATTGTTAAGTTGACTTAAAAATGTCACCTTGTATATCATTAAAAGCGCCTTGACAAGATAAACACAATGGCGTAAACCGTTTTCCGTTATCGTTATTAAGTAACAAGTTAATAGGGAAAAAACGATTTAGCAAAAAAACTGATTTTGTTATTTTTGACCTCTGGAGCCTCAAATATTGACCTGAGATCAATTATGAGGACACCTTAGCGATTGCAAATTTCACTGGCTGGCGTTTGCTTTTTTCCGTTTGTGTCTAACGAGCATCGTTTCTGAGATATAAGGGAATTTCTGGAGCGATGTCCTAAAACAGGAAAAACTGGAAAATTTGACCTTTGATGACCTCTGGTGACCTCAATTTTGACCTGACCTAAAAGAACGCTGAAATACTTTCGATAGAACATGTATCAAGCTATCAAATGCCGTTTTCCGCTTCTCGCTACATAGCGTAGTTTTCGAGATCTTAGGGGGGGGGGGGGCGGAAATCAACCCTCCCTGCAGTTGGTGTTCGGCGCAAATCCCCTGCAGTGCGCGGGTTAAGTTGCGAAACCTGCAATAGCATAGATGGTCATATCTTACAGGGCGGCAATTAATAATTCTATCAGGGCGTGCGTGAGTGGGCCTGGACGGATGGGCCTCCTCGGAATGGCCTAATGATCAGGGGCCACATCGTCCCATCAAGCCTGGACGGATGGGCCTCCTCGGAATGGCCTAATGATCAGGGGCCACATCGTCCCATCAAGCCTGGACGGATGGGCCTCCTCGGAATGGCCTAATGATCAGGGGCCACATCGTCCCATCAAGCCTGGACGGATGGGCCTCCTCGGAATGGCCTAATGATCAGGGGCCACATCATCCCATCAAGCCTGGACGGATGGGCCTCCTCGGAATGGCCTAATGATCAGGGGCCACATCATCCCATCAAACCTGGACGGATGGGCCTCCTCGGAATGGCCTAATGATCAGGGGCCACATCGTCCCATCAAGCCTGGACGGATGGGCCTCCTCGGAATGGCCTAATGATCAGGGGCCACATCATCCCATCAAGCCTGGACGGATGGGCCTCCTCGGAATGGCCTAATGATCAGGGGCCACATCGTCCCATCAAGCCTGGACGGATGGGCCTCCTCGGAATGGCCTAATGAGCAGGGGCCACATCGTCCCATCAAGGCCTCGCCAACAAACTACACACTGACCACCAGCTCCGGTGCCAGGCAATGGCTATATGGCAGGGCGGTGTTGATGGCGTGTAATGATGTTCAGCGTAGCTGGTCTGAGCTGCGACCATGAATGGATGGTCCGGACGGACCGGCGCGCCGACAGGAGGGAGGCGTCCCACGGACCGGCGCGCCGACAGGAGGGAGGCGTCCGACCGTTGCAACGCCGTATGCTCTAGTTCGGTGTTCAGTGCACTGGCCTCAGACTCTAACCCACAGATCGGCGGTCGCTAAGTTAGATGATTTGTATTAGCCGTCGATTTGAACGAGCTCCGGCTGGTTCTCACACTCTTTCTTACGAAGTTCCGAGCATTTTTGTAGAGCATGTTTGCAAATACGCATGGGTTTGAGGAAGTGCTAATGATTTCACGCTGCTCGTCTTGTGGAAAGGCTGGTAGTTCTATTTCTTTAATCTTTGTTCAGTTTCGTACAGCCGATCTGTTGTTCTACACTTAGCAGTTAGGTAAGTACTAACACTTAACCTGATACTCAGCTTAAGGTGATGGAACGTACAACTTACAAGTATGGTGTCATGCTGGCAGTGTCAACATAAATATGGCTTTGTTTTTGTATTATCTGTGAAATTCATAGATGAGGGAAAGTATGCTTTCCTATTTCAGGCCAACTTAAGTATTTTAGTGGATCCCGTGATTGGCTACCTTTATCAGAGTACACAGAATATGGTAGGAAAATTTTGCAACGATGGTTCCGCAAAGCAGCTAAACAAAATATTTGTTTGTGTCGCTTTGGCACTATAGTGCAGGCAGCTGGTTGTATTCTCAATAACCTTCTTGAAATCATGCATAATTCGTTAATAGTTTTATCAGCGCGTGCAGTGGGTCACTGACGATATTATGAAATTCCTCGGTTCTCTTCAGACAGCTGGATCTGGACCTGGCCCCTCTGAACCGTTTCAGCTGGCCCGGGTTCCGCAGCGGACACCCGCCGTCTGATGAGCCGCCCTCTGTCCGCCAGCGCCCGCCAAGGACAGTTTTTGCTGGCGGCAGAGATCACGCAGGCCGCCACCGCCGCCGCCGCCGGCGGCAGCCGCCCAAGCCTTGGCGGACGCCCACGCGCAGCCGCCGGCGCCGCCGCCGAGAGAGAGGCGGCGGCCACAGGGCGTCAAAGAGCCAGCAATTCAGTCCGCGGATGTGGCTCAGCGATGGCAAGTTTAAGGACATCTGATGCACGTTTAGGACAATGGGTGAAAATGGGGCGATGCTGCTGACAGGAGGAAAATCGTGCGGCGCTGTGTGAAGCTGCATCGGTTCCCCACCTCCTCAGGCCGAGTTGGCGCCTAATTCGAGAGAGACACGGCCGCGGCGCCGACCGCTCTGTGGCGCATGTGGGACGATTGTGGCGCACCGGCTCATCTGCATGTCTGATGTGCGTGGAGACGGGTACCGGCCGCCGGCGGGGAGCGTTTCTCTGTTGGCCGCCAGCTCTGTCATTTGCCAGCTCGACTCTGAATTGAAGTGTCAGCTGAGCGCAGTGTCTCGTCGGCCGACCGGGAGACCCACCGGGAGACCTGGAGACCGGGAGACCCACCGGGAGACCGGGATACCGGGAGACCGGGAGACCCACCGCGAGACCGGGAGACCGGGAGACCCACCGGGAGACCGGGAGACCGGGAGACCGGGAGACCGGGAGACCGGGAGACCGGGAGACCGGGAGACCGGGAGACCGGGAGACCGGGAGACCGGGAGACCGGGAGACCGGGAGACCGGGAGACCGGGAGACTGGGAGACCCACCGGGAGACCGGGCGACCCAGCTCAGTCAAAAACAATCAGTAATGCCGCTTCGGAGACTTTGCTCGACCCAAAGCATGAAATGGTGAAATGAGGAAAAATGACAGCTGACAGCCTGGGCCATGAATCTGTCATGGCTGAGTTGCCTAACACTGCTTATCAGATCCGAGATGGACTATGTGTCGGTGATTTCGTGGGACTGTGGTGATATATGATTGATGTCAACGGTTTGTCAATGGCTTGACTAGTTGCTGGATTACTAAAAGCTCAGAGGTTCAAAGTTGTTGCAACTGAACTTGTGAGAGTACGAAGAGTAAGACAATTTTGAGCAGGTCCATGGCATTGTCATGATAAGAATCGATTGCGTATCGCGAATGACTCGGCTGGGACTTACCTACCTTGGTATGTGTACTTCAGTTGGCCATAAAGCAACATTTGTAGAGCTCCGTAATTTATATTGCACATTCATAAAACTACACAAGTTAATAAAGCGGCTGCCCCAATGGCGCCGCCACCTTCCGAAAGTTGAGGGACGTAGGCATTCTGAAGTCGATTCTTTCCATGCATCATCCAGAGGCGTAATGTTAAAATCCGAAATTGTTAGGGGAGGCGCTTCCCTGTTGGAGGATGCGTCGCCCCGCCCCCCCCCCCCCCCCCGCTTTCGACGCCAATGGCTGTCCCATTTCACCAACCATTAGAGTTTATGTGCATAATAATCAAAAATGCAAGTACCTACCTAACTGAAGTGAAGAACAAGTAACTATCGCCATTCGGACACAAACCGAGCACTCAATTTCTGTTCGATTATTTGATTCACAAAACAGCAAAACACTGTGCAACGTTCTACGTGCTCATTTTTCTTCTTCTGCAGCTCCCATCAACGATTGCCCTCGTCATTATCAGCTATTGGTTTGTGCTATGTGGGATAAAATCCCTCAGTGTTGTTACTTCTTGGTTAGACGTGAAGCGCAACCAAATTAACAATCACTGCATGAACTTAACCCTATTTGTAACAGGGGGGCGGATTCCGCCCCCCCCCCCCCCCCTCATGTTTTTCGCAGATATCTCCAGAACGGCTGAGAGCAGGCCCATGAAATTTTGGGACTTTTCATAGAATTGAACTCCGCATTTGGAGTCAAAATTTTGAGTTCTTAACTTGAACAGAGGCGGTTCCAGGGCACAGTTTTGGGTGGGTTCGGAGGCGACATTTGGCGAAAATACGGAAATGCGATCTTCACGGTTTCTTCCTAACTGCATCAAGTATGAAGGAGTTACATCGGCTTACCGTGATTGCAAAAAGTGCAAATTAGATGATGTTAATGAAATATCATACAAAATTGCATGGCAGAGGCGGTTTCAGGGGCTTGAAAAGTGTGGGGGGGGGGGGGGGGTTTCCAGGAAGTATTCAATGCTTGGCGGGAAGCCAATAGAGCAATGTAAGGGGCATTTATAGCTATCAAGATGTAAAAGATAGCTTCTGCTTCCATTATTTGCATAATTTATTACATATAGAGTTTCAGGGGCGTGTTCAGGAACATGAAAAGGGGGGTGACTGGCATGGTGATGACGATATGCCAGCGATAACGGCGCAATATACGTTTAGCTTATAATAATATATGCACATATGAGACCAGAAAAGGGAATAAAGTCATTTTTGTGCAGAGGCGCGCTCAAGAATGGAAGAAAGGGGGTCATATTATTGCAAGGAAACTAAGAGGCATGGGCGTACAATGACATAACATACTGCAGTTTTCGGATGAAACACGCACCACAGGCTACTCTACGAACGATTATAAGATAATAGGCGAGTCCAGGTAGGGTAAAAAGGGGGGTAAGCAATGTTAATTGAAGTTGTAAGTGAAATAGTCGCTGTTGACTAGTTAGTATCATAATAGCGGATAATATACTTATCAAAAGGTCTTGCGCCGCCCTAGTTTGGATCCTGGATACGCCTATGATGAAGTACAACATGCAAAAAGGAACTATCTATGATCAGTAACATATTTATAGTGCTGGGTAGCAACTTGTCTGCGGTTAATATTTTTCCCAATTTTACCCCCCTTTTTCACTAACCTGGTACCGCCTATGGCAAAAAATATGATTTATAACTGTTTTTTTCTAATGTCTCAATCACATACTATTTCATTTATCAAAAAAACACATAAAAAATGGTTTTATTACGCATTTACTTCACCCCCATATTGAGTGACCTGCCCACGCCTATGATTTTTGAATTTGCAAACGTCACCGTCATATATCAATTTCCGATTCAATCTCTATCGATTCCTATTAGTTGTGTTAAAATCGGTCGATAAACATGACAGCTATGTTGAATCAAAAATACCACTAAAATTTGTCGTTTTTGCCCCCCTGTTGCCCCCCTATCCAAAATGTAGATTTGTTTATTATTTATAAATGTAGATCGTGTTGAGAGGAACCAAACACCGTTTCATTTTTGAAAATCAGACGGGTAGATCTCGAGATCTCCGGGGGGGCGGAATCCGCCCCCCCCCCCCCCCCTGTTACAAATAGGGGTAGCCAGGAGCCTGTTACAAATAGGGTTAAGCAGACTGTATTTGTGGCTATTGTAGCGACACATGAGACGCCGAGACATCCGAAACGTGTAGGAGGAGAGTCAGTTTAACAGCAACATCGCATCATGGGGCATGGCGTGTAGGAGGAGACGTGTAGGAGGAGAGTCAGTTTAACAGCAACATCAGATCATGGGGCATGGCGTATAGGAGGAGACGTCTAGGAGGAGAGTCAGTTTAACAGCAACATCGCATCATGGGACATGGCGTGTAGGAGGAGACGTCTAGGAGGAGAGTCAGTTTAACAGCAACATCGCATCATGGGGCATGGCGTGTAGGAGGAGACGTCTAGGAGGAGAGTCAGTTTAACAGCAACATCGCATCGTGGGGCATGGCGTGTAGGAGGAGACGTGTAGGAGGAGTCAGTTTAACAGCAACATCGCATCATGGGGCATGGCGTGTAGGAGGAGACGTGTAGCAGGAGAGTCAGTTTAACAGCAACATCGCATCATGGGGCATGGCGTGTAGGAGGAGACGTGTTGCAGGAGAGTCAGTTTAACAGCAACATCGCATCATGGGGCATGGCGTGTAGGAGGAGACGTGTTGCAGGAGAGTCAGTTTAACAGCAACATCGCATCATGGGGCATGGCGTGTAGGAGGAGACGTCTAGGAGGAGAGTCAGTTTAACAGCAACATCGCATCATGGGGAATGGCGTGTAGGAGGAGACGTCTAGGAGGAGAGTCAGTTTAACAGCAACATCGCATCATGGGGCATGGCGTGTAGGAGGAGACGTCTAGGAGGAGAGTCAGTTTAACAGCAACATCGCATCATGGGGCATAGCGTGTAGGAGGAGACGTCTAGGAGGAGAGTCAGTTTAACAGCAACATCGCATCATGGGGCATGGCGTGTAGGAGGAGACGTCTAGGAGGAGAGTCAGTTTAACAGCAACATCCCATCATGGGGCATGGCGTGTAGGAGGAGACGTGTAGGAGGAGAGTCAGTTTAACAGCAACATCGCATCATGGGGCATGGCGTGTAGGAGGAGACGTGTAGCAGGAGAGTCAGTTTAACAGCAACATCGCATCATGGGGCATGGCGTGTAGGAGGAGACGTGTTGCAGGAGAGTCAGTTTAACAGCAACATCGCATCATGGGGCATGGCGTGTAGGAGGAGACGTGTTGCAGGAGAGTCAGTTTAACAGCAACATCGCATCATGGGGCATGGCGTGTAGGAGGAGACGTCTAGGAGGAGAGTCAGTTTAACAGCAACATCGCATCATGGGGCATGGCGTGTAGGAGGAGACGTGTAGCAGGAGAGTCAGTTTAACAGCAACATCGCATCATGGGGCATAGCGTGTAGGAGGAGACGTCTAGGAGGATAGTCAGTTTAACAGCAACATCGCATCATGGGGCATGGCGTGTAGGAGGAGACGTCTAGGAGGAGAGTCAGTTTAACAGCAACATCGCATCATGGGGCATGGCGTGTAGGAGGAGACGTCTAGGAGGAGAGTCAGTTTAACAGCAACATCGCATCATGGGGCATGGCGTGTAGGAGGAGACGTCTAGGAGGAGAGTCAGTTTAACAGCAACATCGCATCATGGGGCATGGCGTGTAGGAGGAGACGTCTAGGAGGAGAGTCAGTTTAACAGCAACATCGCATCATGGGGCATGGCGTGTAGGAGGAGACGTGTAGCAGGAGAGTCAGTTTAACAGCAACATCGCATCATGGGGCATGGCGTGTAGGAGGAGACGTCTAGGAGGAGAGTCAGTTTAACAGCAACATCGCATCATGGGGCATGGCGTGTAGGAGGAGACGTCTAGGAGGAGAGTCAGTTTAACAGCAACATCAGATCATGGGGCATGGCGTGTAGGAGGAGACGTCTAGGAGGAGAGTCAGTTTAACAGCAACATCGCATCATGGGGCATGGCGTGTAGGAGGAGACGTCTAGGAGGAGAGTCAGTTTAACAGCAACATCGCATCATGGGGCATGGCGTGTAGGAGGAGACGTGTAGGAGGAGAGTCAGTTTAACAGCAACATCGCTTCATGGGGCATGGCGTGTAGGAGGAGAGTCAGTTTAACAGCAACATCGCATCATGGGGCATGGCGTGTAGGAGGAGACGTGTAGCAGGAGAGTCAGTTTAACAGCAACATCAGATCATGGGGCATGGCGTGTAGGAGGAGAGTCAGTTTAACAGCAACATCGCATCATGGGGCATGGCGTGTAGGAGGAGACGTGTAGCAGGAGAATCAGTTTAACAGCAACATCAGATCATGGGGCATGGCGTGTAGGAGGAGAGTCAGTTTAACAGCAACATCGCATCATGGGGCATGGCGCACGGCAGACTGGCTATTGATTCGCCAAATTTGGAAGGATTCAATCACGATTCATTTTGGAATATGAATGATTCAGTCACCGTTTGATTCATGGATAACCATTTTGAGAAATAATTCTTTCCAATTCAAAGAATAAAAACATTTTGTGATCAAATAACGTTTTACTCACCATTGACAGCATTGCAGTCTTTTTGATTCAATCAATTTTTTTTTTCTATGCGGGTTTTGATTCAATCATGACTCATGAATACAAAAATCCGGTGGTGAATCGATTGTTCTTTGATTCAAAGGATTTTGATTGAACTATTCCCATCGATTCAATCAGAGTCGAATCAATAACCAGTCTGCATGATGGGGGAGGGTCGAGTGAAAAGGAACGTGAGATGATGCGACATAGGAGAAGTGTCGGGTGAACAGGAACGTGAGATGATGCGACATAGGAGAAGTGTCGGGTGAACAGGAACGTGAGATGATGCGACATAGGAGAAGTGTCGGGTGAACAGGAACGTGAGATGATGCGACATAGGAGAAGTGTCGGGTGAACAGGAACGTGAGATGATGCGACATAGGAGAAGTGTCGGGTGAACAGGAACGTGAGATGATGCGACATAGGAGAAGTGTCGGGTGAACAGGAACGTGAGATGATGCGACATAGGAGAAGTGTCGGGTGAACAGGAACGTGAGATGATGCGACATAGGAGAAGTGTCGGGTGAACAGGAACGTGAGATGATACGACATAGGAGAAGTGTCGGGTGAACAGGAACGTGAGATGATGCGACATAGGAGAAGTGTCGGGTGAACAGGAACGTGAGATGATGCGACATAGGAGAAGTGTCGGGTGAACAGGAACGTGAGATGATGCGACATAGGAGAAGTGTCGGGTGAACAGGAACGTGAGATGATGCGACATAGGAGAAGTGTCGGGTGAACAGGAACGTGAGATGATGCGACATAGGAGAAGTGTCGGGTGAACAGGAACGTGAGATGATGCGACATAGGAGAAGTGTCGGGTGAACAGGAACGTGAGATGATACGACATAGGAGAAGTGTCGGGTGAACAGGAACGTGAGATGATACGACATAGGAGAAGTGTCGGGTGAACAGGAACGTGAGATGATGAGACATAGGAGAAGTGTCGGGTGAACAGGAAAGGCAGATGGTGAGACGCAGGATGTTGGGTGAACAGGAACGAGAATGTGCATCATGCAGCGAGTCGTTTCGAGTATTAGCCTTCGCCCTGGTGGGTGGGTCATTTTGACCCCCCCCCCCTGAGGTTTTTCGGGAATAGCGGGAAAACTACGGCGCGCAGCATCGCCAAGTTTTTCACAGCTGTTTGGGCATCAATTACACACATTGTGTGATAATTTCGACGTTAGCTTATCTCAGGTCAGGTCACCAGGTTACTTCAAGTGACCTTACTCCAAAAATGTGTGTGGTTGTGCCAAAGCCACAGTGTTTGTCCGAGAGATTTGAACTTACAGGATTTCATAGGGTCATAAGTAACTACAACTCTTATATCACAGTTTGTTATATGAGTGACCTAAGGTCAGGTCAATTTCGTGACCTCTACATTATAAGTCAATTGGAAAATATACAAATGCTTCCTATTCAGAGAATACGCATTAGATGAGGTCAATTCTGTCAGAATCGTGTTATTCTAGCTCATTCTTGATGACCCAGGAACAATTGTTGCTCAGTGACCTCTGCAAGATCAGCTGAGGTCATGTGAGGTCACCAACACTTTGTCTGCCAATAACTATTGATAGAATAAAGGGGGGGTGAGTTGGGGGGGTGCAAATCCAATGGCGTATTCCCCCCCCCCCCAAAAAAAAAAAACTGTAGGTATGCACGTCCGCCGACGACCGTGTTTTTTTTTGGGGGGGGGACAAATCATGACTTCAGGACCTTTCGGCCGGCATGGCCCCTTTCCCCTGGATCCGCCCCTGATTTCTCTTGCTTAATTTTCCGGTTCCTCTTTCACATAAAAAGAGGTGAGGTGGTGAACCATGAATATATAGATATTGACGAATCAAGACGAAATATCGAGTATAAATGTCGACGTTACGCAGCGGGCAATTCAATTTTGTATTGGTTTTCAATCGAAAAAAAATACCGCTTTAACAACTACAAACATACACCCGCACAGCCGCGCGCTTATGCAAGTACTGCACATTGCACATCAAGGGCGATCCAGCCGGCCGTTTTTTTTTGTTTTTTTTTTTCCTTTTCTTTGGGGGGGGGGGGGGGGCAACCCATTTTTAGCGGACATTACCTACCCCAATTTCGAATTTCTTACCGGATTTGGGCTACTTTATTTTGCAACCACACTATTTCTAATGATATCTTTATTTTGATATTGTTGTGTGTTTTTCGCTTTCCGACCCTTTGGGATATCGAAAAAGGAAAGATGTCAGCTGTTTGTATTGTTCCGACATTGCCTTACAATGAGCAAAGCTATGTCAATTGTTAGCTGTACCCAGGGGCGTCGCCGATAATTTTTGAGTGGAGGGGTCGGCTGAAATAACGAAAAAAATATACCCCATTTTTG
Organism: Chirona hameri; assembly: GCA_036785665.1. Classification (NCBI taxonomy): domain Eukaryota; kingdom Metazoa; phylum Arthropoda; class Thecostraca; order Balanomorpha; family Balanidae; genus Chirona; species Chirona hameri. The sequence goes on along the minus strand of JAXIVJ010012837.1, from coordinate 8,286 downwards.
TATTGGTGTAGTTTTGCCTTTGCAGCATTTTTAATGTGGATTTTCATGTTATAGTAGGTACTTGTTATTTAGCGCCGCGAAGCGGCGCGAAAATTTTACGGGTTTGCCTGATAAAACCCAGAAACATAGGCGGTGGGCCTTATAGAGAATAAGAAGCTAAACATGTTATTCACTCAATTCACCGTTACAACGAACCGAAGACGATGGCGATGGCTCGTTATGACGATGGCCACTCATGTGACGCCGCGAAGCGGCGTGAAAATTTTAGTTTTAGGTCGTGGAAAACTAAATGTTTATATTAGAACCAGACCGTGAGTGGAGCCAGGCCTCAGGTTAACCCCTATTCCTGGTTGCACATCTCGGTATGATGAAAAATATTGAAATTAAAGTAGTTTTTCATATATATATATATATATATATATATATATATATATATATATATATATATATATATATATATATATATATATATATATATATATATATATATATATATATATATATATATATATATATATATATATATATATATATATATATATATATATATATATATATATATATATATATATATATATATATTCTTCGGATAGTAAATCACGATGACCGGTGGCAGTCAGCGCTCAATAGTACATATGATAATAATAACTATATACATACACCGAATGTATGTACCGAACTATGTACCGAACTGTAACAAACAACTGGTAACAGTGCAAATGGTTTGAAAGCAGCAAGAGGCAGAACGACTTTTCCGCACATAAATGGTCCCTGCAGATCTGGAGGAGCCCGGGGCGAGATGGCTTGGGGAGATGGTCCTGACCTGGTCTTCGGTCCAGCAAGTTGGGCACCGCTGGAGCAGCTTCCGGGTGCCGATGTCCGCGTCTTTGCGGTCGCGTCGCCTTTTTTCGGAACTGGGCAGACTAGCTAAAAACGTATCCCACTTGAAAGTTAATATTTTATGAAGGGATTGGGCCCTGGGGCTAGCAATTAGGTACCGCCAAGGAGAGACTCTGCTAGACACTTAATGAATTCATTTTCCAAATTTGTATAAGCAATTGCGTATTTTGTGTCATGCCGCGAAGCGGCGCGAAATTTTCAAGTTTTTCATTGTGGATAGCTGGATTCGGACTGCTCCCAAGGCTATTTTTACAACTGAACGTCCGACCGTTTTTTTTGTGGGGGGGAGCGGCAAATCATAGTTTCAGGACCTTTGGGGGAGGCATGGCCCTTCCCCCCTAGATCCGCCCCTGTTGCACATTAACATTGGACATACCTATTCATGACTGCCTGTGAGGTCTGAACTCAAAATCACGCGACGTAAAACAAAACATCGCGGCTTATGTCTGTCTTCTGCTATAGCAACTGCGCTGCCGTAAACAGATTTCACAATGAAGACAAAAAGGAAAGTTCATAAAGGAAGGAAAGGAAATATCAGCCAATAACTTGCAAACGGTAAATCGTACAGACATTCAAATGGTACCCATCGCTTCGGTGCATCATGACGGGTACAGTGGTGAATTATAATCAAAGGGATCGGCCCAGGCGCACAACCAGAAAAACATTTCTGGAAGGGGAGGATACGGCTGTTGGAGTCGTCATCTCCAGTCCAAAAGGGGCCTCATTTTCGATCCAAAGGGGTGCCGCCGGCACTCACGACTCGACAGGCGACACATGCACTCGCAGCCCCCCCCCCCCCCCCAATCTGGGGGGGGGGGGGATTCGTTCAAATCTGACAAAAGTTGGTGGGGCAAAGCGGGAAGTTACTGGAGCCCCATCATTTGAATAAGAAACTCCACCCGCCCTCGCAAAACATCTTGCCGCCCTCGAAAGGCATCATGCCGTCCTAGGAAGGCATCATGCCGCCCTCCCCGGAAGACATATTGCCGCCCTCGTAAAGCATTTTGCCGCCCTCAGAACGCATGATACCGCCCACAGAACGCATGATACCGCCCACAGAACGCATTATACCGCCCTCGGAAGGCGTTTTGCCGCCCTCAGACGACGTCTAACCCCCTAGGAAGGCATTCTGCCGCCCTTAGAGCGTATTATGCCGCCCTTAGAAGGCACCATGTCGCCCTCGGAAGACACCTTGCCGCCCTCGGAAGCATCTTGTCGCCATCGCAACTGTAATAAAGGGCCGCCACATTTTGGAAGAGGGGCGCCCATGAGCTTGGGCCAGTGGCGTGCGCATAAATTCACAAAGGACCAGGTCATTGCCTTGAGGGGCGCCACCCAATCGACAGGGGCGCCACCAATATTGGTGAACATTTTGCAGGGGGGGGGGGCGCCTCTCCTTCCTCACGTGCTCGTCGTACTTTTAACATTTTGTGGGACGCCATCAGTAGCCGGAGGGGCGCCGTCACTAGCCGGAGGGGCGCTGTCACTGGCCGGAGGGGCGCCGTCACTGGCCGGGGGGCGCCGTCACTATCCGGAGAGGCGCCGTCACTCGCTGGAGGGGCGTGGTCACTGACCGGAGGGGCGCCTCACTGGCCGGAGGGGCGCCTCACTGGCCGGAGGGGCGCCGTTACTAGCCGGAGGGGCGCGCCGTCACTGGCCGGAGGGGCGCCGTCACTAGCCGGAGGGGCGCCGTCACTCGCCGGAGGGGTGTGGTCACTGGCCGGAGGGGCGCCGTCACTGGCCGGATGGGCGCCGTCACTGGCCGGATGGGCGCCGTCACTGGCCGGAGGGGCGCCGTCACTGGCCGGAGGGGTGCCGTCACTGGCCGGAGGGGCGCCGTCACTAGTCGGAGGGGCGCCGTCACTAGCCGGAGGAGCGCCGTCACTGACCGGGGGGGGGGGGGGGCACCGTCACTGACCGGAGAGGGCAGTCACTAGTTAGAGGGCGCCGTCACTGGCCGGAGGGGCGCCTTCACTGGCTGGAGGGGGCGTCGTCACTGGTCGGAGGGGCGCCGTCACTGGCCGGAGGGGCGATGTCACGGGCCGAAGAGGGGCGCCCTCACTGGTCGGAGTGGCGCCGTCACTGGCCGGAGGGGCGCCGTCACTGATCGCCAGCTTTGCATGGGCGCCTCGGGTCCAAAGGACCAGGTCATGCCCTGAATGACCGTATACTCGGTACGCCACTGGCTTGAGCCTCACTGTCATAGGGGCGCACACATCCTGGCGGGCATTTTTTTTTTCCTTGGTTTTATTTTTGTGAGTTTTTTAAAGGGGCTCCTACGGCGCCCTCTCAAAACCCAGAACAGACCCACTTTTTTAGGGGGCGCCGTCGGCGCCCGCTCAAAAGTGGGGGGGGGGTCCGGAGCACCCGGACCCCCGGTAGCGACTCCCCTGGTCGTAGTGTCTTGACGAGACAAACACGATGGTGTTAACATCATTGCTTTATGTTAAATTGATACAAAGTGATTTACGAACAACTTTTTGGAAGAAAATGCCATCGTGGCCTTCGGTGACCTCTGGAGCCTATCTAACCTCAGCTAAAATTGTAGAGCACCAATCGATTGCATTTTTCACCAGCTTTTGATTGCTTTTTCCGTTTGTTCCTAACTATCATAGTTCCCGAGATATTTGGGGTTTCTGGAGCAAAGTCCTATACTTTGAAAATTTAACCTTTGATGACCTCTGGTGACCACAATATTGACCAGAGCCAAACATGCCCAAAATAACTTCGATATCCTTGTCAAGAGCTTTCAAACACCTTCCTTGCGTCTTTCTAGCCCTTTAAGTTTTCGAGTTAGTGGGGGTCATTTTGACCCCCACCAGAGCGAAGTTGTCTCAGAGGCCCACCTGTGCGCGGGAATTAGTATATTCGTATGTTGGGAAATAATGTCGGTGTTACGACTCGCGCGTAGTGGATATGTGCGTGGAAACTAGGATTGTAGTCCGTATCAAAGATCTCCCTACAATATCCAACCACGAATCTTGGATCTCATCAGATTGACGACAAAATACAGCAACGGCTTCGCGATTATAATGCATCTCTCGATGAAATTTAGCAACAGACATTAGTGCTATGACAAAGATCTGATTGGATCTAACAAGATCAGAAGGCCCTCTCATATTCTTAGACATCAGTGTTAAAAATGAAATGTAAAAATACGAGTCTTATAACTACCTATTTATGCTGAATTGGATCTATCAGTTTCTCGACAAAAGTTGTTAATTTGTAGGCGTGTCTGGGATCCCTAAAATTCTTAAAGGGAGATAATCATCTTTTGATTTTGTTAGCAACAATTTATTTGGCTACCGTTATGGTATTATAATCATGTGATCCAAATTTAAGAATTAAATACAATTATTCCCAAATTCAAAGTTGGAAGCTTGGGAAAATTAATGATCGGTATTTTCCCCCCACTATTGAAAAGCGCAACATCTGGCGCTTTTGCATCAATCTGTTCAACGTTGTTGAATGGGCACTTATAAACAAATCGCCGACACTAAATAAGTAAGGTAATAGGCCACTGTTAAATTGACGATTTCAATGCACTTTTTCAAATTATTGTTGATTGTTCATAAAATTTTGGCACATATTCCCAAAAGATGGAGTGCAGTAAACATATTGCATACCTTCCTGATAAATAACAATGCGTAGGGAGGCTAATTTACTTAATTCGTTACCGAGAACATGCTGATTATAAGCGTGGTACGCCGATCAACTATGACTAAAAATATCTATCGGTATTGTTATATGCAAAATGTAATGAATTTACAATATTTTTTGGTCTCGTCTATCGATTTCAGGTGCTAATTCCATTTTTGGGGAAAAGGTGATTATCTCCCTTTAAGCTAATTTGTTAAAGGGAAATAGTGACCTTTTCCCACAAAAAAGGAGTTAGCACTTGAAATCGCCAGACGAGACCAAAATATATTGTAAATTCATCACATTTGGCATGAAAACTTTCCTACCGAAAGATATTTCAAGTTATAGTTGATAAGCGTTCCACACTTTTAACGACCGGTACTTGCAAGTACTTTTGGTCCTCATCAAACTGTGGGCTTTTCCCGTATTGCTTTTTTACGCAATAGAGTGGAAAATATATTGTGCCTTCTGCTTGTTATGATTATATGCCCGGTGATCCTCTAAAACTAACCGTGATTGGAAAAAGTGGCAATAAAATCGGAAGCTCATCGATGCACATCAACGGCGGCATAGTTAGTGGTTGCGACCCTAAATTTGTGAAAATCGCTTCATTCGTTTTCAACATTAGGAGTTTTGTATAATTTGTATGTGGCTGTATATAACACTGCTTTATATTATCATAAAAATAATAATTTTCAAAAAAAAACTAACAAACAATAACACAAAACTGGCAATTAAATCGGAAGCTCATCGATGCACATCGACGGCGACGTATTTAGCGTCGGCGATTAGTTTACAAAGTCATTGTCATGCTTCTCGGCGCACTTAACCATTTGTGGCGAGTTGTTCCTGATTATATGCTGAGAAGCGGGTATCGTCAAAGGCTATCACCCCATATTCCCGTTTAGTATACCCAAGTCCCGTAGCAAGTTTCATTAATGACGTCACTGGTGCCATTCTTGTGTAGCATTGCACAATATATCTGATTTTGAGTTGAAAGCTAATTAAAGACTTATTCAAAGTATTTTTTTTATAAAGTTTTTGAATTTTCTTGTTAATAATTATTAAAGGTATTTTATCACTGTATTTCATAGTAGTTGACACTTCAGAAACTTATGACGTAATAATATTGTATCCAATATGCATTTCCCTCGCCTTTTGCTAATGCAGCGCAGTGCCGAGTGCTTTGCGAATACTTGCTTGCCTGGGGTTCAAACTTCAAATCATTCCGCCCTTATTTCATTCGAGTTGGCATAGTTTGCATGTTGTTGTTATTCATGACTTATACTGATAGTCAGTCATGCATCACGGATGCTTCACGGTTTGCTTCACGGATCAGTTTGATCGGAAACGTCACAGAGCCTCCAAAAATGCTGCCCTCGATGTAAACAATGGTAGGGAAGGACGAATTTGTCAATGACCTTCATGAAGTACACAAGGTACTTGTTTTGTATTTTTTCCAAACTTACAACTTTTAATTTAGGATTTAACAAAAATTAATTCTTAAATTTGAATAAAATAATTTGAAACCATAACGGTAGTTTAAGAAATTGTTGCTAACAATATCAAAAGGTCATTATTTCCCTTCAAAGGGAAATAATGACCTTGAATATTTTTCAACACTGTTTTGAGAGACATGATAATAATCAGAATTGCTAACCTAACTCTCATCTTGCCAAAAAGGATGATTTAGTAAATAAAACACAAGATTGGAAGCTTTCGGCTTGCGCATTCATCATCCATTATTTGTATTTTTTGTCTCCAACATTTAGCAAAAATACACGAATTCAAGTATACAGTAACATGCATTTGGGCACACGCGTACTTCCGGTAAAATAGGTTACACATTCACATGTTATTACATCACAATGAATACTTTTCCCCCTATCGCATGGACTGTAAGCTGATGCATATACAAATAATAAAATTAACGTACCGATATACAGCATAACCACATATACCCGCGCATACAGCCTCTTACAACATATACAGTATATGCAATCTACAAGCACAATATATACATATATACATACATAAACATACATAAACATACATACATAAACACATACATATACACATATGCATACATATATACACATATACATACATAAACACATACATATACACATATGCATACATATATACACATATACATACATATACACACATATATACATATATATATATATATATATATATATATATATATATATATATATATATATATATCCAGAATTCGTTGAAAACGACAGCATACTTTGTATGATTGAGTTTCTTGGTTTCATTTTCGAGACGTCGAACAGTATTTCGCTGATCAGGAGTTAAGGAAAATAAAAGTTGACCAAAGGTAGCAATGATTGAAGTTATGAGGATAAATGCAAAGCCAAATTGTTGTCCCATCTGGGTATAAAACTTGTGGTTACATAGTCAGTCTATTTGAATAAAGCTTTCGATCAACATTGATCATCTTCAGTAAATACACACAACGATGCCGCATGGAAAAAATACAGAGCAACAAAATACATTTTGCACGTTACACAATTGTTAAATTGGCACCGCTATTCGGCAGGACGAGAAGTTCGATCACACATCATTAACAGTACATTGCAGGATGTCCGTTCTCAAATCAAATGTGAAAAATCCAGACACGTTGAAGTGACTGTTTTTTTAACATTTGATCAAACATGTAGGTTCATCTGTCTGTCAAAGAGTGGAATATTAGTTAGGGTCTTTGTTTGAGTGTTGATAATTGGAGATGTGTCTCGGAAGAAGATTGCCTCTGTGACAGCTAAGCGACACTTGTCGTGTTGTCGTGCCAAGATGGTTTTGTTGGTCGTCAGTAAGTCTCTCGTAAGTGGTGTTTCGTGATAGTCATGTAAGTGTTCCTTAGGTCCACCATCCTGTAAGTGCATGGTGAGTCGGCGGCTGAGTGACGTTTTTATTTTCCTTAACTCCTGATCAGCGAAATACTGTTCGACGTCTCGAAAATGAAACCAAGAAACTCAATCATACAAAGTATGCTGTCGTTTTCAACGAATTCTGCATAAAAGAAAACCTGCTCCCAAAGTATTATAATATGTATATATATATGTATATATATATATATATATATATATATATATATATATATATATATATATATATATATATATATATATAGATAGATAGATAGATAGATAGATAGATAGATAGATAGATAGATAGATAGATAGATAGATAGATAGATAGATAGATAGATAGATAGATAGATAGATAGATAGATAGATATATAGATAGATAGATAGATAGATAGATAGATAGATAGATAGATAGATAGATAGATAGATAGATAGATAGATAGATAGATAGATAGATAGATAGATAGATAGATAGATAGATAGATAGATAGATAGATAGATAGATAGATAGATAGATAGATAGATAGATATATAGATAGATAGATAGATAGATAGATAGATAGATAGATAGATAGATAGATAGATAGATAGATAGATAGATAGATAGATAGATAGATAGATAGATAGATAGATAGATAGATAGATAGATAGATAGATAGATAGATAGATAGATAGATAGATAGATAGATAGATAGATAGATAGATAGATAGATAGATAGATAGATAGATAGATAGATAGATAGATAGATAGATAGATAGATAGATAGATAGATAGATAGATAGATAGATAGATAGATAGATAGATAGATAGATAGATAGATAGATAGATAGATAGATAGATAGATAGATA
>JAXIVJ010012836.1:0-39043 GCA_036785665.1 Chirona hameri | reverse complement strand
CATAAAGCAGTGTATTGGCAAATAATTTTGTATTTATTTCAGACTCCAAAACGTTGGTCCCAGCTGTGTGCAGTACTAGATTCATTGATGGCCACTCTCATCCAGTTTGGCTGTGGAATTGGCGCCCGTCCAAAGCGAAGCGTCCGAATTTGCCGAGACCTGACCTTGAAAAGTCTGTCTGTGTTATAAGGTATAGGTCACAAATCTACGGTCCCAAAGTCGAGCCATAGCAATTCTTGCTGTTTTAGTATGAAAGAGGCTGAGGTTGCTGAAAATATAATTAACTGCATACGCTTTTTAATTTAAAATTCACTGACGGAATGATGATGTTGAGTTTACAACATTCAAAAGAAAATAATAGTCCGCAAAGAAGTGATTCTAAATAGTGATGAGGCGACTCCAATTTTAGGAATGTGTGCCAAGCATGAGAAGTACAAATGTATTTTTTTTATCTAATGGGGGGAGTTTCGGTACCTTAATTTTGCCAATGAAATCGGACACGCTTAATCGACCGATACACACCAAAAACTCCATATTGGCCCGCGAGGTGGCAATATCCCTTTAACCCGCGCCCTGTGGAGGGGGGGGGGGCAATTTGACCCCCCCCCCCCCCCCCCCCTCCGGCGGTTTTTCGATCATAGCAAGAAAACGGCGGCGTGAAGCGCCGCTAAATTTTGCATAGCTGTTTGGAAATCAATTACCCACACTTTGTTAAAGTTTGTGCCACAGGTCATGTCAGGTCAGGTCACCAGGTCACTTGAAGTGACTATCTCCTAAAATGTTTGTGATCGTGCCAAAACTACAGTTTTGGTCGGAAAGATTTGAAACTTGCAGGATATCATGAGGTCACGAGTACCTCCAACTCGTTCATCGCGGATTTGTTTATATCGGTGACCTAAGGTCAGGTAAATTTTCTGACCCCGTTATAAGTGAATGGGAAAATATACAAATGCTTACTATTCAATGAATCTGCATGGTATCAGGTCAATTCTTTCAGAATCATGTTATTTTAGCTCATTATTGATGACCCACGTGCAATTGCTGCTCAGTGACCCCTGCAAGGTCATATGAGGTCATCATCAATGTTTTGCTAATAACTATTGATATAATACAGATAAATACTAGTGGATGGCATCACTGTGTTCGGCTCGTCAAGCCGTGCTGCGCTATATGCAACATGACATACCTGGGTCACCGAATGACCTTTTGCAAATTTTGACTTTTACCTAACTAGGTCACAAGTAATATGTTACGATGCGCCTTGATGATATAAACACGAGGTAGCTACAGTATTGCTCTATCTTTGTTCGGTAAAAAGTTATTTGCGAAAAACAGTTTTGCCCAAATCTGACTTTTACCTTTCATGACCTCTGGAGCCTTAAGTATTGACCTGAGGTCAAATTTGAGGACACCTTACCGATTGCAAGTTGCAATGTCTTGCTATTGCTTTTTCCCCGTTTGCCCCTAGCTATCATAGTTTTCGAGATATTTGGGAATGTTTGAAGCCGATGTCCAAAAACTGGAAAATTTGACCTTTGACCTCTGGTGACCTCAATGTTCACCTGAGGAAAAAAAATACCTGAAGTAACTTGGAATGTCCATGTCGAGAGCTTTCGAACGTTTTTTCCTGGTCTTTGTAGTACCTTTAGTTTTCGAGTTACTGGGGGGGCATTTTGCCCTCACCCCACCACCACCATGGCGAAGTTGTCTCAGAGGCCCACCAGGGCGCGGGTTAAAGGAAATAGTTCACCTTCAACATGGGTTTTGAACTGAAATAGCAGTTTTGTAGCCCATGTTGAGAAATCCTTATCTGAAACTTTTCTTGGCTGAAAAGACTCCAGCCGAAGATATTTGACTTTTTTGGCGAAGGAATACGGCGCATATATGATGTACCGTACCGTCTGAAAGTGCCAGCACCGCCATGGAGCATGCGCAGACCAATAACGCACACCATAAAATCAATAATTTACAACCTTCTGTCCTGAATTGGCGCGATGTAGGACCATTTTTAAACAGAAAAAAAGAAACTGTATTAAAAAATATAATAAAATCGTGTTCTGAAGAGAAAAAATCCGAAGGTGAACTATTTCCTTTAAGGGACCGTCCATATATTGCGTATCGTATTGCGTCTCGTAGTTGCGTATCGTATTCGCGCCTTCGAGAAAAGACAATGCAGATTGAAACAACACTATTTCGGTTTCTTTGGGGGGATAAAAACGACAGTGTTAAACGATCCAAAATTGTGCAAGGGCTCGAACAAGATGGACTAGAAATGATTGATGTCGGCAGTTTCGTTAAAAGTATGAAGACGACATGGATAAGAAGACTTTACACATCCCAGCATGACTGGGCCATTATAATTCGGAAGAACTTCCCCCTATTCATGAACTTCTAACATATGGAACGACAGCCCTTTCCAAAGTGAAAAATAAGATAGCAAACCCCTTTTGGAAAGAGGTAATCGGATCATGGAGTGAGTTTTGCGGTTTATCCATTCCAAACGGTGAAGAAATATTAACTGAAAAACTTTGGTTCACAAATGTTTCAAAATTTCCTAATGGCATCGCAAAAACATGGAATAACAAAGGTTTGAGATTTGTTGCAGACCTCATAAACAACACAACAGGAACTCTATATACTCAAGAAGAGATAGAAACAGTGTATGGTATTCGCATGACGTTTCTCTGCTATGCGTCTCTCATTAGAAATATCCCAAGCATTGTCAAAGAGTCCAGCTATAAATCACTTATCGTCTAATCTCTTATACCTCATAAAATAAGAATAGTACTTGGAAACTCTAGAATTTCACGTATTACATATAACACATATATCACGTGTCTGAGAAAGAAGTATGAGAAATCACAGAAAAATCTACAAGGAAAGTAGATTAGAGATATACATCATTTTCATCCGGGAAGCATGCGAGACGTAAGTGCGGCTACACATACCACTTCACTCTCGCACTCTCGCTTTCCACTTTCGTTTAATTTCAAGAATTATAACCGCAAACAAATTTGTACATATAATAGGCAAAGCTGATACCAATGTATGTACATTTTGCTCTTCACATGTGGAGACAATATATCATCTTTTCTGGGAGTGTATGGCGGTGCAAAGCTTCATTTATAAAATATAAAATACACTTGCTTCGCATTTCGGACTCGTATACCAGATAAGGAAAGGGACATGGTTCTTCCCGAATCTGAGCGACTGTGATGATATACAAATAATTATATATAGCGTAGCAAAAATAACCATATACAGTGCTAGACAGCATAACTGCAAACCATCACTACAGCAGTTTCTAAATAGCTTAAAATTGGAAGCTGACAAGGAGTTTCACTCCGCTAGACTAGCAAACAAAATAGACAAACATAATGATAAATGGAAACAATTAAAATCACTCTGAGAACTAGATACAAATGAGATAGCACAACAATGACATCGCGAATTGTGAGCAATAACTGCATCGATATGTAGACACGCATCAATAAATTTTAGACGGTTTATTGCGTTGAACAATTTAGATCCACTTGCGCGCGCACATACATAGTACATGCATGCATGCATACATACATACATACATACATACATACATACATACATACATACATACATACATACATACATACATACATACATACATACATACATCCATACATACATACATACATACATACATACATACAAACACATACATACATACATACACACATACATACATACATGCATGCATGCATACATACCAAAGTATATACCAGCAGAGGCGGAACTTTTTGTTTTTCGTTGGGGTTGTAATTGAGTCGGCGACCGGAGGGGGGGGGGTATTATTTGTTTAGGGTCATCATCAGCTAAGGGTCATTATTTTGTTACGTCAGACTTGAGTCGACTAAAAATAATGAGCCGTTACAAGTCCGCTAAGGGCCCCTCAGACCGAAGGCACCTCAGTCTAACTCAGGCCATCCGAGGGCTAACAGGGCAACCAAGGCCCCTCAGACCGACTGAGGGCCACCTCAGGCCGACCGAGGGCCCCCTCAGGCCGACTGAGGGCCCCGGCCGGCTGAGCCCCCCCTAAGGCTGACTGAGGGCCCACTCAAGCCGAGTGAGTGACCCCTCAGGCCGACCGAGAGCCCCCTTAAGCAGACTGTGGTCCCCTCAGGCTGACTGATAGCAGGCGCGGATCTAGGGGGGGCCTAGCCCCCTTCACCGGAATCCTGGATCCGCGGCTGGAGAGCCCCCACAGGCCGGCTGAAGGCCATATGAGGCCGACTGAGCTCCCACCCCCCCCCCCCCCCCCCCCCCCCCCCCCCTAAGGCTGACTGAGGGCAAAGGGCAAAGCAATCTCCAGGGCCCCCGAAGCGTCAGGGACCCTTTGAAGAACTGAGGGCCCTTCGCCTGTTATTGAGCATGAGCGGGGGGAGATGTAAATTGGCGACCGAGTGCACCCTCGGGTCGATCGAAGACCCCCTCGTCCTCGAGCCGACCGAAGGCCACTCAGGCCGACCAAGGGCCCCTCAGACCGACCGAAGGCTTCCTCAGGTCCACCGAAGGCCCCCTCAGGCCGACTGAAGGCCCCCATCAGGCCGACTGAAGGCCCCCTCATGCCGACTGAAGGCTCCCTCAGGCAGACCGAGGGCCCTCTCAGGCAGACCGAGGGCCCCTTCAGGCTGACCGAGAGCTCACTGAGAACGACGAGGACCGACCGAGGGCCCCTTCAGGCTGACCGAGAGCTCACTGAAAACGACGAGGACCGACCAAGGGTCCCCTCAGGCTGTTCGAGGACACCTTGAGGGCCCTCGGTCAATTTCTTTTTCGGTCAAAAATAAATATAAATATTTCAAGAGGGACCCTCATTGCAAATTTATGGGGGCAACACCATATATTTGCTCCCCAACTTCTTGAGCTGCCCCCCTGCCCCCTCTTCCGCCGCCCCTGTCCCCCACGTTCATACGCCTCTGGTTTGTGCATCCGCAAGGTTTTTCAGAGATAACGAAAAACGGCGGCACGAAGCGTCGCCGTTTTCCTTTGCCCCTTATACCTCATCTCTTGTGTAACTTCTTTGATTTGTTTTGGAAATTCTTATCTCTGAGAGAACCACTCTTATGCATTTTTTGCGTATTTGAGCTTTTCTCGTCTTTGGGTACCTTTTACTCCATCAAATTTCCCTTGCTTAATAAAATGAATGATTTCAACAAAAATCCTTACCCAAAAGGGGTGCCCTTGTCCCTCTAACAGGCGTCTATAAAAGAACAGAACAATCTGGTTATGCCGACTTGTTCTGCGTTTGATTTTCAGTGGCGTATAGGTGTCGCCAAGGGGGAGGGGCAACGTGTTCCCGGAACCTGGGGACTGATAACCCCTAGACATCGATACATATAGATATTTTAGATTCGGAAAAATGGAGCAGGTTGATGAATTCGAAGGTTCGTCTCGACACAAAATCTTCAATTTTGGGCAAAATATGATATGTTTATTCCTAGTAAAAGTAGTTTCTTAGGAGGCAAACGTCTGCCAGAAAAATGGCCTCTCGAGCTTAAAATGTCTGGCGATGCCAATGGTCTAGGTCCGGTCCTTTTATATATTACAGCTGAGATATAAAAATACTTATAACATATTTCCCACAAGGCAAACAAATTAGGGGAGAACCAAACAGCATCGCTTTAGTAATAATACAAGAGGCAAATATGACGCGGCTATGCCAAAATATGCGCATTTATCTTGTCCGTTGCATTGACGTATGTGTGTTATTGCTTTTAAATATTTCTGCTGTTTTCGATAAGTTTTGGTTTGATTGATGTAGGATTAGGTGCCTTGGATTAGGCTATTTTCTTTTCAAATGACTTACTGATGTGGCCCTCTGCTTTTCAACACAATGACCAGGTATATCTTGTGAAAATAATGTTTTTTTTCTGGTTAAACATTGAAGGTTGTGATAATCATGATTTTAAACTCATTTGATTTAGGTCTGATTATTTCTGTTCTTTTTCCAGCTTAGGATGGTTGGTATGCTTTCAGACACAATCATATTTATAATATTGGTCAAGTTCTTCATTACGTGTCAATTTCACCAACATATTTAAACTCAAATTGTAATACCTTTGGCGAACCATGTAAGGGTGCATTCTAATGTGTGACATTTATCCAGAACTAAGCCCAATGTGAAATGTGCTACACTCAATCTTGCTTTGCTCATGTTTTTGATGTAAACACCTATACCTATTGCCATTTTGTGTGTCTGAAATTGAAACAGTTACCTGTTCGTCAATAAGTAGTGTTTTTCTTTAGTGTGTATGACCCAACTGAATATGATCCTACGACCCTGGGTACCTACATAGTCGTTCTCAGTAATTTGGAGATAATATATTGTACCTATTGTTGGATTTTAAATGTTATTTTATGACAAACTTTACTAACAATTTAAAGTTTGTCTTTCCTGTGTTCATATATGTTTTCATTATTTTGTTATGATTGTTATTGAAAATCATTTGGTGATTGTGTACCATTCACAGTATTGATTTACTTAGGTATGCATTCACTGACAATGTTGGGGTTGTAATATTAATAATTGGGGTTGTAATTTTTGAGGATGCAGTTGTAGCTACAACCCCAAAAGTGTATAAAGTTCCGCATGTTCCGCATAAAGTTCCGCAACCAGTTGGATAAGCTGGACGTGTTTTTGAGGCTTTCCTAAAACGATTGAGTTTTGCGCACAGAGAAGTTATTCGCCACTAAATTACATACCAGAAGAAAGAAAAAATCAGGAAGATATTGTTTTGATATTCTTTCTTAAGGCACTTACTCTGGATAAGATGTAATATGTATTTATACTTTCATCATTTTCGTCATTTTTAGCATTCTGAAGTAAAGTTTCACGCAAGCGACCTCTGATTTTCTCGCTCGAATTTTAATGTCGCGCGGCAATAAACCACGAGAATTACACAAGAACCTCTGGAGGAAGAAATACAGTGATACAGACACCATAAAGAAAACTCCAAGAAAACAATAACGAAACGAATAGTTAAAGGCAGTATTTCAAGATTGCTGCTTATGTGAGCTATGAAGAAGCGCACATAAGACTGAAAATCAAACAGGCAATATTGATCTTGCTAAGTCAGAAACGATTAGCAAACGAAGAACGAACGAAACTACTAAACATCACTTGCATCTTCATTGTGTTTCTATTGGTTGTTTATATGTACTTTTACTGTTGCACATCACTTTTTACTCCCACGTTTATCCTTCCCCTCCCTAATGCAGTCCGCTGTGCGCGGCGCCAACATGGCTGACGCGCCGCACTGCACCATCCTGATCCTTATATCCACCCTCCGCTTCTACCCGATCACCTCACGTAACATCGCGACGCCACTGGTACTGTGTGTCACATCGTGTACAATGTACGAGAGAGTGGATGTGCCGGCACGTCTAAATAAGAAAAAAAAAATACCCTTAACCCGCGCACTGCAGGGGGGTTGATTCCCCCCCCCCCCCCCCCCCAGGTTTTTCAAAGATAGCAAAAAAAACGGCGACGCGCAGCGCCGCCGGGTTTTGGCAAACCTGTTAGGACATCAATTGCGCACACTTTGAAGAAAAAAATAACCTCGGGTCATCTCAGGTCAGGTCACCAGACCAGGTCAAGTGACCCCACCACCAAAAATGTTTGCAGTTGTGCCAAAGCCAGAGTTTTTCACCGATCAGTTTGAAACTTGCAGGATGTCATGAGGGCATAAGTACTTACAATTCGTTTATCTCGGAATTTTTATATCGGTGACTTAAGGTCAGTTCAATCAAACTTCCCTATAATAAGTAAATGGGGAAATATACAAATGCTTCCTATTTCAAGGATATGCATGATATTAGTCCAATTACTTCTGGATCATGTTATTATAGGATATTATTGATGATCCAAGTGTAATTTTTGTTCAGTGACCCCTATTGGGTCATTTGAGGTCATGCGAGGTCACCATCACTTTTTGGTCAATAACTCCCGACATAATGAAGATAGAGAAGTAAAACAGACATCAATGTGTTTGTCTCGTCGAGATACGTCTTCCCATATGCAATATGCCCTACTTGGGTCACCACTTGACCTTGACCTGAGGTCAAATTCTTAAGTTGACTTAATAAGGTCACCATGTATGTCATTCGAAGCGCCTTGACAAGATACACACAATGGCGTGAACAGTTTTCCGTTATCTGTATTAAGTAAAAAGTTAATAGCAAAAAAACGATTTAGCAAAAAAAAACTTTTTTCTTTCTTTTTGACCTCTGAAGCCTCAAATATTTTTTCTCACTTTATCCGGCTTCCGCCGGTGGTGTATTTTAACATACATTCATACACATATACAAATTACACATGACACGGATCAGCTGTGCACTATTTTAACATAGAAAACACTTCAAAACATACAATCATCCACACAACATCAAACGCCTCATCGGCGGCATAGGCGGACCCGCGCGTGTGCGTGTGTGCGTGTGTGTGTGTGTGTGTGTGTGTGTGTGTGTGTGTGTGTGTGTGTGTGTGTGTGTGTGTGTGTGTGTGTTTCGTTGAAGGCGCATGAATCACACGCCCGGAAGCAGCACAGGCCCACCCCATAGTCACAACTGGTTGATGCCAACAAAGCATAGCACATGAATTAAATTAAATGAAAGCATGATTGAAAAGTTAATAACTTTACTAACCCTTCATTCAAACACTTGCCTCAGCCGTTCCCATTTCTGCTCGAATTTATCTAAACTGCCTTTCGCTTTGACAACGTAATATTCTTTTTTTATTTCGATCTTTAGCGATTGCATCATGATTTGTATACATTGTTGAGTTGACATTAATCGTGCTTTATGTATACAGGCCTTACATAATTATATTATAAGCCCTTCTAAGTTGGACGTTTCAACAAGGAAAAACCAGTTAAATGCATTTATATTTATTCTGGCTTGGTATGTTGTCCTTAAATGTGATGGTATCTCCTTAATGAACAGTTGAGTTTTGGGACAGTGCCAAAAGAGATGGCTAATGGTTTCAATAGCTGTTTCACAGAATGTACAGTTACTTGATTGTTTTATATGTATTGTTTTCAAATATTTATTAGTTGCGTAAATTGTATTTATTATTCGAAAATGAAGGTATAGAAGATAAGTGGAGGTCGTTGCAGCACTAACATTATCTAAACTTCCTTCCGTGTAATTACTTATATCTGCCACCCATTTTGCTCGCAGACGTTCGCTGGTATTGTTATTTTGGGTTGAAGCGTTCGAAATAAACGCATTATAAGCTCGCTTTGAGAACTTTTTGTTATTCAATACTAATTTTATTTTATATGGTATGTTTGGTTTATTTATCAGCGTCTTGTCAATACTTCTACGTATATCCTGCGGCAGACTTCGCACTAAGGTTTCGTAGCATAAAAACGTCATACTAATTCCATACATATTTTATACTTCTTGCTTGCAATAAATTGTTCCTGTGTTTCAGTTATATAAGTCTCCTATGAAGCGTAATCCTCGTTCGTTCCAACTTCTAACTATTTTTGTTGAATATTTTGTCCAATCTGAAAACCATATTTTCTCAGATATAATTTCCTCGTTACATGGTTTATATTCGCGATTGAACTTTATCAAAGCATCGATGATATCTATATAGAAAGGGTTTGATAACTTGCTTTGTATCTGTTGCAACTTCCCACATCCGTACGTTAACAACAATTCGATGTCTGGAAGTTCCTGTGTAGCGAGTAGTGTCCAGTCGGCACGTGATGTTGCCAATCGTTTCAACCACGTCAGTTTCATACATTTGATAAATGACTATATGCACCATGTTTAACCCTATTTGTAACAGGGGGGGGGGCGGATTCCGCCCCCCCCCCCCCCCCCCCCTCATGTTTTTCGAAGATATCTCCAGAACGGCTGGGAGCAGGCCCATGAAATTTTGGGACTTTTCATAGAATTGAATAACGCATTTGGAGTCAAAATTTTGAGTTCTTAACCTGAACAGAGGCGGTTCCAGGGTACAGTTTTGGGTGGGTTCGGAGGCGACATTTGGCGATAATACGGAAATGCGATCTTCACGGTTTCTTCCTAACTTCCTCAAGTATGAAGGAGTTACATCAGTTTACGGTGATTGCAACAAGTGCAAATAAGTTGATGTTATTGAAATATCATAAAAAATTGCATGGCAGAGGCGGTTTCAGGGGCTTGAAAAGGGGGGGGGGGGGGTTCCAGGAAGTATTCAATGCTTGGCGGGAAGCCAATAGAGCGATGTAAGGGACATGTATAGCTATCAAGATGTAAAATATAGCTTCTGCTTCCATTATTTGCATAATTTATTACATATAGAGTTTCAGGGGCGTGTTCAGGCACATGAAAAGGGGGGTGACTGACATGGTGATGACGATATGACAGCGATAACGGCGCAATAGACGTTTAGCTTATAATTATATATGCACATATGAGGCCAGACAAGGGAATAAAGCAATTTTTTGCAGAGGCGCGCTCAGGAATGGAAAAAAGGGGGTCATATTATTGCAAGGAAACTAAGAGGCATGGGCGTACAATGACATAACATACTGCAGTTTTCGGATGAAACACGCACCACAGGCTACTCTAAGAACGATTATAAGATAATAGGCGAATCCAGGTAGGGTAAAAAGGGGGTAAGCAATGTTAATTGAAGTTTTAAGTGAAATAGTCACTGTTGACTAGTTAGTATGATAATAGCGGATAATATACTTATCAAAAGGTCTTGCGCCGCCCCAGTTTGGATCCTGGATACGCCTATGATGAAGTACAACATGCAAAAAGGAACTATCTACGATCAGTAACATATTTATAGTGCTGGGTAGCAACTTGTTTGCGGTTAATATTTGTTTCCAATTTGACCTCCCTTTTTCACTAACCTGGTACCGCCTATGGCAAAAATATGATGTATAACTGTTTTGTCTAATGTCACAATCACATACCATTTCATTTATCAAAAAAAAAAACATCAAAAATGGTTTTATTACGCATTTACTTCACCTCCATATTGAGTGACCTGCACACGCCTATGATTTTTGAATTTTCAAACGTCACCGTTATATATCAATTTCCAATTCAATCTCCATCGATTCCTATTAGTTGTGTTAAAATCGGTCGATAAACATGAAAGCTATGTTGGATCAAAAATACCACTAAAATTTGTCGTTTTTGCCCCCTATCTAAAATTTAGATTTTATTTTTTTAGAAATGTAGATCGTGTTGAGAGGAACCAAACACCGTTTCATTTTTGCAAATCGGACGGGTAGATCTCGAGATCTCCGGGGGGGCGGAATCCGCCCCCCCCCCCCCCCTGTTACAAATAGGGGTAGCCAGGAGCCTGTTACAAATAGGGTTAAACCGTCTTTCGATTGGTTTTGTACTAGTTTAGTACGTTTTATCTTATCTTTTTTATGACCCCAAATGAATGCAAATAGAAGCCTCTCTAGTTCTTTTATACATTTACTTGAAGGGTTAGGAAGTGCGATGAATAAATCTACAAGTTTAGATAGTAACAAAGCCTTGACTATACATATTCTTCCAATTGGTGTAAGGTTACGTCTTTTCCACTGTTCTAATTCATTTTTTAATGCAGGCATTTTGAGTAGCATCTTACGTTCCGTCACATTTGTACCGTTTCTGTCTATTTTTATTCCCAGAACTCATCCACAAATTGTATGCTATGTTCTGTACTAATCTGATCTGCTAATGTCCCTACTGACATACCTGCGGTTTTTTCAAGGTTTATTTTCAAACCAGAGTGATTGCCGAAAGTGACTAGCTCCTTGACAGCTCCTGTGATTGAACGTTCAGTTCAGTCTACAAATATAATTGTATCGTCGGCGTATTGACTTATTCTTATTTCTTGATTCTGATTTATTTGTATTCCAGTCAGTTGATTGGACTTCGCAACTTGTTCAGCCAATACAGCAACTGCTATGTTGAATAGGTATCCTGAGGCTGGGTCTCCCTGCCTTATGCCACGTTCTAGATGTATTTTTTTGCCGAGATATCCGTTTAGTAGAATACGTGATTGATTTTTAGTATTTAAAAATATTTGGTCTACTAATGTTCTCAGTTTTGGGCCAAAGTTAAGCTCACTAATGACTAATCTTAAATAATCCCAATCGACTGACTCGAAAGCCGCTTCAAAATCAGCGGCTATTATCATCCCTGGCTTTTTATTGTTATTAGTCCAGTTAATTATATCAAGCACAAGCCTTGTATTTTCTCCAGTATATCGGCCGGAAGTGTAGGCTGTTTGCGCTGGGATAATTAACTTTGGCATTACCTTTTTAAGTCTCATGGCGATTGCGGTTGATATAATCTTATAGTCTGAATTTAACAATGTAACATCCCTTATAAGTATGAGGTGATTTCCCTTTCTTATGGATAAGTGTAATGATGCCCTCACGGTGAGAAGGAAGCTCGTAACCTTAAGTCAACGAGGTTCTAACTGCCCGGTACAGAAATGGGCCTAATTCTGACCAAAAACAACGGAAGAATTCGACTGGGAAGCCATTTGAACCGGGAGTCTTGCCTTTCTTCATAGAGTTTAATGCACTAGTTAATTCCAACATTGTTATATCCGCGTCGAGTTCCGTCCTATTGTTTGAATATGTGTTATATGATTCGCTATGAATGAAGGGGATCTGGCGTAAGCTATCCCTGGAATTATATTTATTTTGCAAAATATTCGAGAAGTTTTCAATTATTTCATCCGCCTTTGAAATGATGTCATTCCTGTCATTGATATATTGAATGTTCTTGTTATAGTTTCTTTTCTCTAAAGATAAAAAATACTTCGAATTTCTCTCCCCATGCTCATGCCAGGCCACCCGCGACCGAACAATCAGTCCGTCAATAATTGGACGTCTTAGCTCTTCAAGTTTGGTTTGATTATGTTTAGCTGAGTGGCATCACTTTGAAGGCCTGATGATGTAAAAAAAAATTCTGCTTCAGTAATTTCGGCCATTAACTTCGCTTCTGTTGTCCTTACGCGTTTTGCGTTTTGTTTAGAAAACTTAACTGTATCTCCTCTGATCATCATAATCAAAGTTTCATAGAAAAGGCAGTCGTTTATTGTTAGTTGTATGGATTTATAATACTTATCATTATACACTATGTTATCATATAGAGGGACCGCGTATTGTCGGACTGTGTCGCCGATGCAAGATTTTACCGTTTTAATATAATCTTCGTCTGTTAAATGTGAAATATTACATTTTCAGATACCATTTCCTCTTTGATTTTTACTTTGTATTGATAAGGTTATTATGTTATGGTCTGTACGATATCCTGGCAACATTTCGACATCTGGCACATAATTCAAAAGGTCATCGCTAACAAAAAACATGTCTAGACGTCCACGCTTTAAAGGATTTATCCGCGACCACGTGTAATTACGGGCCATGGGATGCAACTGACGCCATGCATCAATTAAGTTGTACTTATATGGTAGCTCTAGAAAAGTGTGTTGCATGAGTATTATTTTCCCCGACATAATTAAACGAGTCTACAACCGGATCTATCACAAAGTTTAAGTCTCCTGCGACGATTATGTAATCGACGTTGAATTGGTCTAATCTTTGATTCAACTCTCTGTAAAAGGATGGGCGATCTTCGTTCGGTCCATAAATATTTACGAAAGCATAAGATTCAGTGTTAATTTTACACGTAACTATGACGTAGTTGCCACAATCTGATCTGATATCTGTCATTACGGTGCATTGTAAGTTACTACTAAATAAAATACTTGTCCCTCGGCTTCTCGATGAGAAACATGGGTGATAAGCTTTACCTCGCCATAAGCTGTCAAAGTACGGTATTGTCTTTGTTGTTAAATGTGTATCCTGTAGGAATATAATATTGAAGTTTTTGTTTCGAATGTAATGCATTACATCTCTTCGTTTTCTCTGATCGCCAAGGCAGTTCATAGACATAATTTGTATTTTATCCATTATTAATTAGTAGTTAGTAAGTGCTTTAGACAATGGAACACTGTCCGGCAGAGCTGGAGGGACAAAGGCGCGATGAAATATACTGATATTATGAAATTGTTGACCACGCCTGGCACGGCCCGTGCTGCCCCCGAACACGTGTGGTCAAGCTGAGTGAAGCTGCTGTGTTCGTGTGTGTGTTGGAGTTGAGTTGAAATATATTTATTCAATAAACACACACACACACGTTACAGTTGATATTAACTGTCGATCGGTGCAAAAGCGGAAACCGCTTAAATCTCGACACCTCTCGACATCCAAAACAAATACAAATACAGCCCGAATCGGATCCCGCCACGCACCACATGCGACGCCCCGCAGCAACAGCCGCCACCGCCGTCCCCGCACCCACCCCACATCACCCGCCATGCAAACTCGAATACCGCATTACGTGAATCTTCCGCATCGAAGCAAGAAAGTTTGAAAGTGATGGGCAACCACGTGGTGTGCGCCTGTACGCGTGCGTGAGTGTTTGTGTGAGTGTGTGTGAGAGTGTTTGACACTCAAATCGAACCCGGTTGGCTTTACATCGTGAAGGTACAGTTACTGCCTTACTCAAACACGTGGCTATCGGCCAGGAAGCGCCCTGCCCAGGAGCGCCAAAAAGCAATACCACAATACTGAATGAATCCATGCATCGAATACCCTTCACTAACCGTACAAAAACCGGGCCATGGCCGGATCCGATCCGCACCGCCGACCGCCGGAGACGCCGCCACGGGCGACGGACGCCAGGCCGCGCCGCCGCACGAGACCACCGGAGCAGTTAACGCACACCGACGCAGCCGGCCGCCGCCACCCGACGCAGACGCCCCGGCGATAGCCAGCACACCTGACACGGACCCGGCCACACCCGGCTCCTGGAAAGCACGCAAGATCAGACACCATTGCCACGTCCATAACGTCTTGAAACGAATCAGCTATAAAGACGGCACGAAACAGTAATAAACAACATCGCCTTAGAGTTAATGGATCAGTGATCCGTACACATTATCGAAAACGAATCTCTATTCGAACAGTGACGCTTTGACCTGCGATAGTTATGACCGAAGCCGAGTTCTGCACACTGCTTGGTCCTGATACATATTGTGAATGTCTGTTCGCTCTCGTAACACTAAATACAGCTCTTTAAGAGTCTGAAACAAAAATCATCACGATCAGTCATGCTGAGTCGCGTCACTTATCGTCACTCAGTGAGCACCAGAAGTCGTCCGGTCCCGAGTTGCTCCAGCCCTCGCAGTAGCCAGTTCCGTAAGCTCAACGACTGAGTCAGGTAGCGCCAACAGGCAGCCCGGTCGCCGCCGCAGCAGAAGGCCCCGCAGCGGCGCCAACAGGCGACCCGGCAGCCGCGCCAGCGGGGGACTCAGCAGCCGCGGCATTAGGTGGTCCAGCAGCCGCGGCATCGGGGAGCACTGCAGCGAGCTCGGCAGCATCGCCAGCAGGGGACCCAGCAGCCGCGCCGCCCCGCGGCGGTCCGGCAGCCGCAGGCAGCGGCGGCGCCGCCGACACGGAGGCCGGCCGACGGTGCGTCGGCGACAACAGGCGAATCCACGCCGCCATGACTCGCCGAAACACCGGCCCGCAGTCCAACGCGACCGGGCGGCGCCCCGACCGCCGGCGCCGGCGGGCGGCCCGGCGCCGGACGAGGGGGCGCCGAGCCGACGCCACTGAGGATCCGCCGCAACGCAGCCACATCCGGAATTCGGATGTTGGGACCGCCCCTGACAGTGCGGCAGAACACAACTCCCCGGCGGCTGAAGACTGACGCCACCTTGGATGCGCCGCTCGTCCTGCGCGCCTGGAGCAGCTGTGTATACAGCCACTGGTTGAAAGCTGTCAGAGACTCCGACAGGTACAGCGCTGACAACTGACGGTCGCGATGTGAACCTGGCCCGGCCTCCGCACTGGACCTCAGCAGATCGAACCGCGCTTCGTAAATCCGATCTCTCACGCTACGCTTGACAAACTTGCATATCACCTTGTTCTCGCTCTGAAGGCGATGTGCGGCCTGAATGTCCGATGTGGCCAAGCTCAGTCCAGTAATTCTCTTGTTGAGCATCTGAGTGACCTTCTCTTCTATGTCTTCGTTGACCGACCTACGACCAAAGTCGTCGCATGTGATGATTAGCGAAGACAGACGCCTGTTGAGCTCCGTACTCTACTTGCGTTTGGAGCTCTATGTTGACCTTCGTCTGGTGGGCTAGTTGCTCACTCAGGCGCTTAATCTCGCTATCTCTGTTCATCGCCTCCGATTCCAGCGCGTTCAGTCGTCTGTCCATGCTCTCAAGCTTCGCTTCGAAAGCAGTGATAACCGACGCAATGCCGCTGTCGATCAGCTGCCGGATCGCGGTCAGTGCACCTGCACTCAGCTCCACCCCTGGCGGCTCGGCCGGCTCGGCGACCGGCCGCTTAGCCGCGGGCAGCGCGGCGTCCCGCGGTGATGTGGAGCCGCGCTCAGGCGCCGGTCTTTTCGGCTTACGGCTCTCGGTTCTTCCCACCACCTCCGACACTGAGACGCGCCGCTCACGATGAACCGACGCGGCGCCGACGCACTCCGTCTCAGACGCTGCACAGTCTGTGAACACCGACTCGTCACCGCTCTCGTCTGATGCCATCCGCTGAAATACAGACGCCCTCTCCGTGCACTGCACCACCAGTCACCGGTCACTCGCTAGCCTTCACGGACAGTCACTGATCTCGCTCTGATCTCTGCATGGAAACGCTCAAAAGTATGTAACCATGACCGGTTGGTTCTGGCCTCCCGGGCGCACGCGCCAGCGTTCACTCAGCACACATGCCCGGAGCTCGCGGCGAGCGATCCGACCCCGACCAAGGTCACGCGCCAACCAAGCCTCAAATATTGACCTGAGATCAAATCTGAGGACACCTTAGCGATTGCAAATTTCACTGGCTGGAGTTTGCTTTTTTCCGTTTGTTTCTAACTAGCATCGTTTCTGAGATATATGGGAATTTCTGGAGCGATGTCCTAAAACAGGAAAAAACTGGAAAATTTGACCTTTGATGACCTCTGGTGACCTAAATTTTGACCTGACCTAAAAGAACACTCGATAGAACATGTATCAAAGAACTTTCGATGGAACATGTATCAGCTATCAAATGCCTTTTTCCGCTTCTCGCTACGTAGCGTAGTTTTCGAGATCTCAGGGGGGGGGGGCGGAAATCAACCCCCTGCAGTTGGTGTTCGGCGCAAAGCCCCTGCAGTGCGCGGGTTAAGAATATGACATGCTTCAATCGCTCCCTCCACTCACTCAGTGCTCCTTAATCCAAAGACCCTTCCAGACATCCTATCCCTCGCCGGTAACGCTTATCCTATCCCTCGCCGGTAACGCTTTGCCTCCCTGTCTTCGGGCGCGGCGCGTCGGCTGACGTCGGGTCGCTGCTGGTTGGGCGCGAGTTGAGACCAGAGTGCAGGAGAAGCCCCGACAACTGAAGCGTTTGTGAGCTGCCTTTGCCGCCGTCGTGTGCTGCCGTCCTGCTCGCCGTTGCCCCTGTTTGCTGCCGCCGCGCTCGTCGCCGTCTCCGTGTGCTGCTTAGTCGCACGCTGTTGTAACGTTATGTCTGTTTTGTTCTGAAGCGGACGAGGTCACCTACCTATGGAACTGTGGAACGCTGTTAAGTGTGTAGTGTGCTTTATGTTTGATTTGCTGTTAATCATAATAAACTAGCCCTTGAGTGAGACAAACGAGAGAAGAAAAAAAGTAAATGGGGATATATTAAAATGCTTCCTATTCCAATGATACGCAAGATATCAGTATAATTCCTTCTGGATCATGGTATATAGGCTTGATGAACTAGGTGCCAGTTTTGTTCAGTGACAATTATTCAGTGGTGGCAATTATTTTTCTGTATCTAGTCAATAAAAGCAAAAAAACGCAATTTCAAAATATGACGTGATGAGTTACCCATACTTGAGATGTCATAAGTCAGTCAAAAATGGAGATATCAGTTTGAAATGTGGTATGGTAGTTGCCTAGGTATGTACACTGTGTTCTCTGGCATATCTTTCTACGTTTTGGGGTCAAAAACTAATGTTTTCACAAATCCGAGATAGCCAGTTTGTAGCCGTTGCAATGTCCTATCTTGTGGCGTTTTTCGATTGCATTTTTCTTGAAATGTGGCATTTGTACGGCCTGGCAAAGTTTACCTGACATTGGGTATTAAACTCGTGTGTAGTGACGTCATTAAATTCGCTATAACTTGAGAAGAAGAAAAAAATAGCTAAATTTCTTTATTTTTACACACAAGACGTAACAATGATGTATAAGAAGGTATCCCAAGTTTCACGTTGATAGCGCTATTAGTTTTTCAGCTATTGCGAAAATCATCAGGGGGCGTTTACCCCCTCCCTCCCTCCCTCCCTCCCTCCCTCCCTCCCTCCCTCCCTCCCTCCCCACACACCAGTCAATGGCGGGGTAATCTGATTCTACCCTGGTTAATCTGATTCTACCTTATTACTTTCTGCGTCAAATCTGATTGTCACATAATCTTACAAAATCTGACGTCGGTTATGGTCAAAATTTAAGAATAATCTCATGGAATTTGTGAAACTTGACTGAGCAGGTTGGAGTGTGAGTGCGTGCGGACAGTCGTGGGCCGCTCGTAATGGCCAGTTCTGGGCCTGCGTCGCCCCCTGTGCTGGTCAGCCATGTGCTTGGTAGGCTAGTGATTGGGGCGCGGGGCCGTCCCAGGTACACCGCTGCGCGAGCTGTCAGAGGCGCGCGTCAGATGGACTCCAGCAAGCGGATTCGCCCTCGGAGGCGCTCGGCACGCTTTGTGAGGAGAGCTTTCTAGCCGACTGTGTGGCGGAGTGTCCGACCGCCGAGATTGAGCGATATATCGCTGTATATGAGTAGAGAAAGAGGTGTAGAGAAGATAGAAGGTATGGGATGAGTGATATGGT
Source organism: Chirona hameri (assembly GCA_036785665.1). NCBI lineage: Eukaryota > Metazoa > Arthropoda > Thecostraca > Balanomorpha > Balanidae > Chirona > Chirona hameri. The sequence goes on along the minus strand of JAXIVJ010012836.1, from coordinate 20,113 downwards.
GTGGTGTGAGAGAGGAGATGTGGAGTGAGTATGGATGTGTGTGTGTGAGGTGTGTGTGTGTGTGTGTGTGTGTGTGTGGTGTTGTGTGTGATGGTGTGTGTGTGTGGTGCCTGTGTGTGTGTGTGTGTGTGTGTGTGTGTGTGTGAGTGTGTGCCCTGTGATGTCGTGCTGAGTCGTGTGTGTATGTATGTGGTGTGTGTAGTGTGTGTGTGTGAGTGTGTGTGTGTGGTGTGCCTTTGTGTGTGTGTGTGTGTGTGATGCTGTGTGCTGTGTGTGTGTGTGTGTGTGTGTGTGTGTGTGTGTGTGTGTGTGTGTGTGTGTGGTGTGTGTGTGTGTGTGTGTGTGTGTGTGTGTGTGTGTGTGATGTGTGTGTGTGAGTCATTGTGTGTGTGTGTGTGTGTCGTGTCGTGTGTGTGTGCTGTGTGTGTGTGTGTGTGTGTGTGGGTGGGGGTGTGGTGTGTCTCGTGCTTGCTGTGCGTGCGTACGTGCGCTGCAGTGCGTGCGTGCGTGCCGTGCTGTGGCGTGCGTGCGTGCGTGCGTGCGGGTGGCGTGCGTGGATGCGTGCGTGCAGTGCGTGCGTGCGTGCGTGCGTGCGTGCGTGTGCGTGCGTGCGTGCGATGCGTGCGTGTGCGTGCGTGCGTGCGTGCGGCGTGCGTGCGTGCGTGCGTGCGTCGCCGTGCGTGCGTGCGTGCGTGCGTGCGTCGCGTGCGTGCGTGCGTGCGTGCGTGCGTGCGTGCGTGCGTGCGTGCGTGCGTGCGTGCGTGTGTGCGTGCGTGTGTGTGTGTGTGTGTGTGTGTGTGTGTGTGTGCGTTTGGCGTTTGGCGTTTGGCGCTCTGACCGAAGTGTGGTCTCTCTGCACACAGGTGCCGACTGTCAGTGGTCTCCGCGTGCTGTGTAGGGTGGTGCGAAGGTATACAATGGCACACAGATACAACACACACACACACCAACACAAAGCTCGTAAAGTGAAACGTAGTTCACGTATCCGTAACTGTTTTGATTGAGTTATCAGTAAGCTGTAAGACACAAATAAATGCTGTGCGTTATTTAGACCCGCCGAAACGGTATCACTTTGCAGCTGCTAGCAGTAGAAAATGTTCATGATACAGACTGTCGCTGCACAGGCGCCTGCCGGGCTGGTTTGTGTGCTGGTTTTGGATGGAATGCATTCGGGCCCGCAGTTGAGCAGGCGTTGCTAAGGTTATCCTACCTCGTCACCCGGCGGAGCTGTGCAGGCGTCTCTTTGTGCCATCACGCGCTGTACAATCCCCCCGCGTAGGCGTGTCGTGTGAATACATGTGCTGTCCATGTGGATCGTGTACGATGATTCTGACACCCTTCCCGCCTCGCTACGCGCGCTGCTGCCGCGGCCGCCAGCTAGCCTCCTCCAGCGCCGGCCAGCCGTCACGTCACGTCACATCATGCAACCCCCAGCAGCGGCCCCGCAGCGGCCGTGCAGCCGCCTGTTACGCGGCCACAGACGGCAGATATGTGCAGGTATGGCGAGTCGACAGCCGGACCACGGACATGGAGATAGAGCGAGAAAAAGAGGCAAACAGAGGAACGGTATTGCGACAGCAGTGTTGAAGGATTGGAGAACCACCGCCTGATGCTTCTGATATGTGTAAAATTCCCTCCTTTTCGATTCTCAAATAGTTCCAATTCAACACCGAAAAAGGCCTAAAAAGGGTCTTATTCGCACCGAACGACCTGTTTGGTCGTGTCTGTGATAAGATGCTGTTCATCAGTCCTAATGGTCATCACAATTACCTCATTTGGTGAAGCCTAAAGCAATGTCGTGTCTTGTACTGTAGAAGCAGGAGGCTGTTGTTCTCGTTCTTCTTTGTCGGGGCTTCGCCTGGACGCTGGCTTTGGCATCAGCCCATTTGAAGGCCACGTCCGGCCTCGGATTCTACTCCAGTTTGTTATGCGAACACCACACATCACCGCTTGGCCCGTCCTACTTTACCTACCAACAGTCCAAACAACCTCCTTCCCGTGATTCCTCACGCTCGACGCCACATCTTACCTTGTCCCTATCAGTTTGCTCGTGGCTCTTCATCTCTTCTGGTCTCCCAGTTCTGCCCGTTTCCTGACTGTTCGTATGACCTTCCCTGCAGCACCGACTCCAGTTCTGCCTCTGTGAACAGCAACTCTCTCTGGCTGGTTTAACGTTCGTTTCAGTTAACGATTGGCCGGGCCCGGCCGGCCCGCGCCGCCCCACCGAAGCCCGTCGCCCTCTCGTCCCAGAGACTTCGGCCGGCCCGAGCCTCTCGCTCGCTGGCAGCCGGGGTCAGTGGTTAGGTGACTCGCTCCCAGTCAGTGGGGTCAGTGCATGGTTACGAGTGACATCCAGTGGTGGGCGGGTCGGGCAGGCGAGGTGACTCACGGACGTCGAGTGTGACACTTGTGACAGTTGCTGGCCACGCTGAAGATGGGGACGTCGCCGAGTGGTAGGGACCTTTCGCTGTGGACCGGACACAGATTGCCTCCAGGGAGAATAACAGAGCACGGCTGCCATCTGCCGGGGCGGGACACACTCTATCGGATACCGCAGCGCCAACCACCCAGATACACCGCAACAACGGCACGAGACGCTGACGCTGTTAAAAGGATACTCAGCTTATTGACATTTTTGTGCGCAGACTCGAGAGATTCGTAAGGTTTTCTACTGACGAGCTACCAGTACGTAAATAAATTATGTTTCACTTGTAGGTGAAATTATATTCGTCATAAGCTCAACATCAACAGCGTGTTATGCTCCTCAGTGAATCAAAATTTATAAACTGAAAAAAAGGAAATGACTTTGCGGTCGGGAACCATTTAATCCACGGTTTCATCTCAGAAAAATACATTATTACGTTGACTTGTAGCTGCTGTCCTGTATACAGAATCAGTTATCTCTAGAACCGCACCTCATAGCAAACCAAGTACACAGGGAAAACTGTCAACACAATACTCAGAGATCCTACCGTCCGCTGGTGCAGCCGACCTGAGCCCTCCAAGCGCTCTGTCGGCGGAGCAGGCCGTCCGGAGTGTCCGCCCTGTCTGTCTGCTCTGCTCCGGTTTCAGACGAGATGGCCCAGTGTACCGTCCAGAGATTCAACACCGTCACCACGGCTTCTGCGTGGCTGTCATCAAAGGAGACACCGTGCCAGCAGCGGCGACTGCCTCCGTCCTGCAGCGCGTGTCTGGTGGTATCCAGTACCAATGGTGTCGGCTGGTGTGTGGTGAATATATAGCTACTTAATATGATGCAGTTTGTGGAGGAGCATGGAGATACTGAGGTAGGAGAGATGGACGAGAGAAGTGAGCGAGCGAACGACCAATGATCGAGATATATGTATACAAATATAGACGGCAATTCAAACCCAGCATTTTCTATTCATATTTTCCCTTAAAATATTTGATATATTTACCAGTAAAACGCCTTAATCGGCGTAACCGAGCGGTATCTGTTTGCTGATTCAAGTGGTATATATTCATAAAAAGTCGTATTTAATTGTTCATGATCTCCTTTCTCGAATCCGCCAAAAGGGAGTACGTCCTGAGCTTCGCGTCCGTGAGGTTTCTCGTCAACTTACCAGACAAATTTACATTTGACCCGACAGGCCATACAGCCGCTTTTCCGGAAGCTAATAACTTTGCAACCCTGCTCCGATTGAGATCATGTTTCATTGCCGAGCGGGCGCGAAGCGCCCGTGAGGTTTCTCAACTTACCAGACAAATTTACATTTGACCCGACCCGGCCATACAGACGCTTTTCTCGAAGCTTATAACTTTGCAACCACTGCTCCGATGAGATCGGGTTTTCACCCATTGGATAGGACCATCCAATCAATGTTGATTGTTTTATGGTGGTTCTGATAGGGGTCACAGCGCGTGGCACCCGCAGACTCGAAAATGACCCAATCATTTGATTTAAAAAAAATGACTTGATTTATCAAGCATTCGGTTTGTATACCGCTGAAGCCTGCAGCGCTCAGGGCGTACTCCTTTTGGCGGATTCGAGAAAGGAGTGTATGTACAATTTAATAAAACTTAATTTTATGTTGGCATGCATGGAGGCCTGCAAATTTTTATGGGGGACTAAAATGACTATGTGTATGACCACGTGTGCTCCGTACCGTTTCATATTTCAAACTGTTTTAGCGTTACCAGTGCGCGCCCGCTCGGGCATCGCCCAAAAAGGTGTTTTACTGGTCGTATAAATTAATGCTTAGATTAATAAAGCTATTTTTGATCAAGAATGATTTTGTTCATTTCGACGTTTCCGTGCGCTGTGGTACCACCCCTAGCAGAACGTACCCATTCCCAAAAACAAAATGTATTTGGTAGTCCTATCGAATGGTGAAAACAATCTCAATCGGAGCATTGGTTGTAAAGTTCTTAGCTTCCGAACAGCGTCTGTAGGGCCGTGTCGGGCCGGATCAACTGTAGATTTGTCTAGTAAGTTGAGAAACATCACGGGCGCTTCGCGCCCGCTCGGTAATAGATATAACTATTAAAACGCCTGAATCGGCGGTAACCGAGCGCGTATCTGTTGCTGCTTCAAGTGAGTATATATTCATTAACAAAATCAGTTTTATTCAATTGTTCGTGATCTCCTTTCTTGAATCCGCCAATAGGGAGTACGTCCTGAGCGCTGCATGCTTCATCGTATAAATTAATGCTTAGATTAATAAAGCAATTTTTTATCAAGAATGATTTTGGTTCATTTCGACGTTTGCGTGTCCCAACTGCTACGCGCTGTGGTACCACCCCTATCAGAACGCACCATACCAAAAACAAAATTGATTTGATGGACATATCCAATGGTGAAAACCCGATATCAATCGGAGCAGTGGTTGCAAATTTATTAGCTTCCGAAAAGCGTCTACGGCCGTGTCGGGCCAGTGGAAATTGTGCTATTTCAACACGTGATCTCGGGTCAAATCACGTGATCTCAGGTCAAATCACGTGATTTGATAATGTGGTCTTTTAAAATTCGGATTTTTTCCATGCCAGAATGGACATCGATACATAAACCTTAGATGTTTAAAAAATTGGTGATAGTTTGGGGTTATCTGGTGTCTAGGTGTCGGGGGGTTATCTGGGCCGTACATTCACGCTGTACAATTTTCATACCCGCCCGTCAAACGGTTTTCGAGTTATAACCTCAGGCATCTCCTTAAAGGAAATAGTTCACCTTCAGGCTTCAACATGGGGTTTTGAACTGAAATAGCAGTTTTGTAGCCCGTGTTGAGAAATCCTTATCTGCAACTTTTCTTGGCTGAAAAGACTCCAGCCGAAGATATTTGACTTTTTGACGAAGGAATGCGGCGCATATATGATGTACCGTACCGTCTGAAAGTGCCAGCACTGCCAGGGAGCATGCGCAGACTAATAACGCACACCATAAAATTAATAATTTACGACCTTCTGTCCTGAATTGGCGCGATGTAGGACCATTTTTGAAAAGAAAAAAAGAAACTGTATTACTAAATATAATAAAATTGTGTTCTGAAAAATGTTCCGAAGGTGAACTATTTCCTTTAAAGGAAATAGTTCACCTTCGGGAAATTTTTCAGAACACGATTTTATTATATTTTTTAATACAGTTTCTTTTTTTCTTTTCAAAAATGGTCCTATATCGCGCCAATTCAGGACAGAAGGTCGTAAATTATTAATGTTATGGTATGCGTTATTGGTCTGCGCATGCTCCCTGCAGTGCTGGCACTCTCAGACGGCACGGTATATCATATATGCGCCGCATTCCTTCGCCAAAAAAGTCAAATATCTTCGGCTGGAGTCTTTTCAGCCAAGAAAAGTTTCAGATAAGGATTTCTCAACATGGGCTACAAAACTGCTATTTCAGTTCAAAACCCATGTTGAAGGTGAACTATTTCCTTTAATGTCGCACAAAGGTTTTATTTTTTTCGGGCGATATATATCGGGATATATCCTATAAATGATTTGAATGATATAAAACTATGTCTCATCAGAATCGCCATGAACCACAAATTAATGTAATGTAATGTAATGTAATGTGAGGACTAATGGAAAAGTGTCGAAATTTTGGCATGTGACCTCAGGTCAGGCCACGTGATTTCGTTATGTTCTCAGTTAAAATTCGTGATTCTTCTAGATGGAATAGGAGGGTGCAGGCCATTTGGATCACGTGCCAACCTATTACGCTCAGTGATCAAGATCACATGATGGCATAATTAAATATTTCGCCGATAGAGGCGTCTGTGGGTCCTCAAGATATAAATTTTTCTCCTCTCTATTTCCAGGCCGAGAATGTTATAAAAATAGCTGAAAGTGCCTTACAGAGAAAAAAAAAGTTCAATGTGCGAAATCAAACGAAAAATGTCAACAAATTATCTATTGTATAATCAAGCCAGGTCATTTGGGAAATCAACCTCAGGGGACGTGACCTTGAGGTCATGGAGTGACCTGCGGTGGTCATGCTCATTGCATGCATCATTGAATGCAGCTCGACGAAACTGATAATGCCGTTGAGTTAAAGGAAATAGTTCACCTTCAACATTAGTTTTAAACTGAGATAGCAGTTTTATCTGCAAGTTTTCTTGACTGAAAAGACTTTCCAGCCGAATGTATTTGATTTGTTGGCGAAGGAATGCGGTGCTGGCGAAAGAATGTTGTACTGGTTTTAGCCCGGGCAGAGGCTATACCATCAGCCAATCAGCTTGCAGCTGGTGCTAGCGAGCGAACGCCGGCCGCCGGTTGGCACATCTCCAATGCGAGTCTATCTTTACGCAACTACTTTCGAATCTGATTGGCTGAACCATTTTTTACATTCGCGTGACGTCAGGACTCTGACTCAGAGAGTATGCATATAGTTTTGGTAAACAATACAAATGTACGACCTTATGTCCTGAATCGGCGCGATATAAGGCCATTTTTGACAATATAAAAATAAATTGTATTAAAAAATATAATCAAATCGTGTTTGGTAAAAATTTCCACCGCCTGAAATCAGCGCAAGATTAACACATTTCCTGTTATAGAAGAAAATATAAGCAACTTTTACTAAGGAAAGTTAACTTTAACCCGCGCCGTGCCGGACCTCGGCGCCACCTTCGCCGTCCCGGGAGAGGGCGTTTCGACGCCCCTCGAACTCGGCTCCTATGGGACGTAGACCAAACCTGAAAACATCGTTCGAAAGAGGGGGCCGGGTGGCTCAGTTGGTATAGCGTCTGACTCGGAATCCAAGGGTTCCGGGTTCGAGTCTGGCTACTGGCGCAAGTCATTCGGTTCCCCGCCCCGGAGGGGAGTGGTTCTCCTCCCCACCCGCGGCGGCATATAGCTATAGGTTGGACTACGGGGTGGGCGAGAACAACTCCCCTCCCACCCCCCCCCCCCAAAAAAAATCGTTCGAAACCTTGTCAAAAAGAATTTTGAATCTATTTCATGCATTTTGCATATCAGGTCAATATTGAGGTAACCGGAGGTCATCGAAGGTCAAATTTGCCAGTTTTATGACTTTGCTCCAGAAACCTCCAGATATCACCGGAACTATGCTAGCTAGGAACAAAAAAGACAATGGAAAGCTCTTGAAGAATGCAATCGCCAAGGTGTCCTCAGATTTGAGCTCGTCAATAGTTTAGGCTCCAGAGCTCATCAAATGTTTAAAAAAAATGGCAAAAGAGTTTTCACAAATAAATTTGTACCTGAAAATCATAAGGCAATAATTTTGAAATCATCGTGTTTGTCTTGGCAAGGCGCTTCGAATCATATTTATGATGACCAGGTTAGGTCAACTTAGAAATTTGACCTCTGGTCAAGGTCAAGTGGTGACCCAATTAGGTCATGTTGCACATTGGGAGACGTACCTTGACGAGACAAACACAATGGTTGCAGTTTCACTTCTCTATCTTTGTTTTGTCGAGTTATTGACAATAAAAAAGTGTTGGTGACCTCGGATGACCTTGACTGACACTGTAGGGGTCACTGATCGAAAATTGCACCTGGGTCTTCAAGAATGTCCTATGATAACATGATCCAGAAGGAATTGGGCTGACAACGTGTGTATCCTCATAATAGGAAGCATTTGAATATTTCCCCATTAACTTATAATAGGTAGGTCACGAAATTGACCCGACCTTAGGTCACCGATATTGTATTTAAAAAATCTGAAATACACGAATCATAGGTACCTATGACCTTATGAAATTATGTAAGTATGACCTCGATCGGCCAAAAACTGTGGCCGTGGTGTGACCACAAGTGTTTGGAGCTGGGGTCACGTGACCTAGTCTGGTGACCTGACCTGAGATGACCCGAGGTATTTTTTCTCTCTAAAAACATAATGTGGACAATTGATGCCCGAACAGTATGCCAAAAACGGCGGCGCTGCACGCCGCCGTTTTTCCGCTTTCCCCGAAAAAACTAAGGGGAGGGGGCGTCTAAACGCCCCCCCCCCCCCTCCCCCCCCCCCGGCACGGCGCGGGTTAAATCAGTTATCAATGTATAAACAAGCCAAATGCGATGCGTTTTGAGAATTATGTGAAACTTTTTGGAATTTCCCCCCCCCCCCCCCTCCCCCCAACCACCCGTTCTGGATCCGCCAATGCAAAGATCCATGTGGTATTTTTATCCTGTGACCTCCACGAGGTAAAATCGCAAATTGACCATGCAGTCGTCGCGCCCTTAAGCCCCAACGAGGTAAAATCTATTCACCCTGAGGTCATTCGTCATTTTTCTTCCATAACTTTTTTACCGAACCAGTAAGGCGCCGTAGTTCGCAATTAACGAGCGAACGCAAAGGAAATGTATGGTGAATGTCAACTCGATCAGGGAAGTAGTTTCTGATACACAAATACGTGGTGCACACGTGCGCATGTGCAGAAGCACCCCACCCCTGACTTGTGGGAAAGTGGTGGCTGAGAGATCCCTAACCACACACCAAATGTGAACACAATCGCTCAGCAGTTGCCCTCACCCACTCCAAATTGTGTGGCGACGTTCCTGATCCAACAACCCCCAATGTTCCCCACTCTGCCGCTAATGAGCAATTGTTCAAAGGATATTGAAATTCAAGATATTCCGGAAATAATTTAAAGATACTTATTTTGGCTGGGAAATACTAAAACTTAGGAATATCATGACATTTGCATTTGATTTGTATACATTTATCACCAGGTAGGCATATTGTATTTTAATTGAATACCTATCGAGCGAAAAATTATATGGAAATACTGAAATCAGGGTGGGCAACATTTCTTGACTGGGGGGGCAAAACGGCCCCCTTGGGGGAGGCATTTGTTTATTTGTTTATTAGTTATAAAACAACCACAGGCCGAAGCCCACTTACGGCTGTAGTCAAAACACACAACACACGCATCCTCATACATTCACGCATTCATACCTAAGACATGATGACAATGACAATAAATAAGTGAATCCCGCTACCCCACGCAAAAGTAGGGCAAGGGACTAAAAAGTCAGCACCGCTGCCCCGCCACGGGAATCAATAACTGCCTTCGCTGCATGCAAACTTAAAAGCTTGCGACTTAAAAGTAGTTGAACAAAAGAAATCGGTCTCTGGCATTTCCTGGATAAATCTGTTACAGGTCGCTGGTAGCCGCGATAAAAAGCTGTTCCGTACCGAATTCACCCTACCACCCGGCACACGAAACAATCCAGTGTGTCTCGTGCGTCGAGTGGGAACAGACAGGTGAAACATTGACACTAGATGTCCACAGTCAAGGCGGCCACGAAGTACCGAATGCAAAAATCTTATGTCGGCTTGGATGAAACGAGCTTTGATGGACTGACATTTAAAATGTTTCAGCAGCGAAGAATAGTCCAAGGCGGGACAACGGCGCTGGTTTGTACATCCTAATCACATAAGAAACCTGTGTTGCAGACGCTCGAGGCGTTTTAAGTGGGTTGCTGCGGCTCCAGACCAGATAATACTACCATATTCAATCACGGACCTCACATGGGCGTTATACGCTGACAAAATTGCGGGGTGATTGAAATCTAGGCGGCGAGAGCATGGAGACATTTGTACACTACGCATGAGCAAACCGAGCATGCGGTTGGCCTTGCCTACGGTTGCATCTACATGGTCGGCGAATGTCAGCTTAGCATCTAATATGACACCGAGGTCGCGCATCTGTTCGCATCTCTCCAGTTGATGCCCATCTAATACATAGGTACAGCGAATGGGGGCCGTGCGAAGAGTGAATGAGATAGTCTTGCATTTAGCTGGATTGAGCTTCAAGTGCCAGATTTTAGACCATGCGCTAAGACGGTCCAGGTCGGCCTGAAGGGAAACGGTATCTTCACGATTTTGAATGCGCTGAAAATTTTTGACATCATCAGCATAAGCCAAACAGCCTGTTTTGATATTGTTTGGAAGGTCAGCGACATAACAGGCGAACAGTATCGGACCGAGAATGCTGCCTTCCGGCACACCTGACAAAACTGGTGTCCAGTCGGAATGCTTCCCATCGAGAATGACTCGCTGGGAGCGCTGACACAGATAGGACTCGATCCAGCTATATGCAAGATCTGTGATGTTAAATGAATGGCGAAGTTTGTATAAAAGTAGCCTGTGGTTGACACTGGTAAAAGCGGACGAATAATCCGTGTATATCGTGTCCGTCTGCGATCCCTTGGCCTGTGAGGACCAGCAGTGTTCCAGAAAGCATGCTAGATTAGTTATGCAAGAACGTTTTGGGAGAAATCCGTGTTGTGAGACAGGCAGTGCGGGAAGACATGTCTGAAGCAAGCTCTCACACACTACCTTCTCCAAAACTTTAGAGCAAATTGCCAAAAGGGAAACGGGTCGGTAATTTTCTGGAAGCTTTCTAGAGCCCTTTTTTAACACAGGTATTACGTTGGCCCGCTTCCACTCGGAAGGGAACACCCCGGACCGCACTGACAGACGACATATAATTTCCAGAGGGATCGCAAACTCGTCGGCACATTCACGTAAAATGCGAGCACTTAAACCGTCAGGTCCACAAGCCTTGTGCGCACTGAGCTCCCGCAAAAGCAGCGCCACACGGCCGGGCGGTACATGGAAGGCTGATAGCCCGGCACAGTTTAGCACTGGTGGCTCCGGTGTGTCGTTAATATGGGGATCGCTAAATTTCTCCGAAAAACATGCGTTAAAACAGTTCGCTCGAGCAATGACATCCTTGTATACACAGCCATCGTACTCAAGAACGGGTGACACTTTCCCACTCGATTTAAGTGATTTAACAAACGACCAATATCGCTTTGGGTTGTCTTTGAATTCGCGGATCAGTCCAGTCAGATAATCGCGGTAATTACGGTCAGCCAGACGCTTGAAGTCGGCCCTAACTCTAGCGTGTAAAGCAGTGTTTTCGGCGGAAGGATTATTCTTTTTGCGCCTATGAGCTTGCTCCTTCTCCCGAAGAAGTTCGCGAACATGCCGGTCAAACCAGGGAGGAAACTTATGACGGAGCTCAATAATAGGCACGTAATCCTTGACAGCAGCGAATACAAGGTCATAGAACATGCCAACAGCAGAGTCTACATCTACACACTCCAACACATTCCATGGGAGCAATCTCAGAGCCCGACGCAGGCCGACAAAGTCCGCGCGCCTATAGTTGTAAACTCGCGATCTCGTGGCTCGAGGAGCAGCACCGACGCTAACGGCGAAGCGGGTTTCCACCACCAGGTGATCTGAGGCGAAAAGCCGATCGCGGACCTCGGAGACGGCGACACCGCCACGCGAGATGGCGAGGTCCAGTACGTTTTCACCTCTGGTGGCCGATGTCACAGACTGCGTCGCTTCACATTCCGTCACAGCGTCGACAAAGGTGACAGCTCTGCTAGAGCGCCTGGAGATTACCGCCTCCCCCGTCGCCCACGAGATCTCGGGCAGATTGAAGTCGCCGACCAGGAGAAACGGGCGACTGGTGCGATGAAGCCCACGCAGGAGGTCAGCTACTCGCTCCACGTCGCGATCCACGTTTTTTTTTTGCCCCCCCCCCCCCCCCCTCCAGTTAACATGTTAAAATAGGCCCTGCTAGATTAAGCACTGCTTAATCTTTATAGAATGTCTGCAAATAAGACAAGTTTAGCCAGTTTGCCTCGTGATCCAACGTCCATGTGCTCTTGTGTATGTCGACTATGTCTAAAAGTCTATGTCGTTTTGCCTAGGCTCTTGCAGATCCCAAGCAAACCGACACAACCAAGTAAGCTTGTCCCAGCCCAGTATCGGGGAGCATGCGGTTGATGGAATCCTCTAACAGCTCGCTCCCCAGACCCCTCGCATTCCACGATCCCCGGGTCAAGCAATCCAGTGACTCAAACTTCACTGCCCTACCGCGGTCGGGACGGGTAGCGCCACCACCGCAGTGGATAGTTACTTTCAAGAGAGACTGTGCAGTGTGTTTCACCCTATTGTCGCACAAAGTGCTCTCAAAGGTATAATGCACCTCCCGCATAAGCAAAAGTGAAATTGTAAGCAAAGATCAAGGTCAAGGTCAGGTCACAAAAGGTCAATATTGGCAAGAGGTCTACGAAAGCCATGCGACACATGTTTTATGGGTTATTTTACACGTACAATTATATAGTAGCAGCTATTTTCACAACCTGACCCCATATAATGGCCCTCAGGTCAAGATCAGGTCACATAAGGTGAACATTTTAAATTTGTTTATTTGTATTAAATTGATTAATATAAACTAAAAGGCATGTTTCTAGGCCAGTTTGGTCTCAGAAATACAGCGGTGATATTTATTTGTCTGTATCTGGTCAATAAAAGACAAAAACAACGTAACTTAAAAAAAATACGGCATTAGTTTCATTATACTTATGGAGCTATATGTCAGTCAAAAATAAAGATATTGATTTGAAATTTGGTTTGGGTATCTTCCATACTTAGTTCTCCCATATATATTCCGTTTTTGTTTAATATCTTCAAATGTTTTGATTTTGTAGACATTTTCCCGAGAGAAAAAAAGTATATTTTTATTTTTTTTGGTGTTAAGTAAAAAATTTGCAAATCCGAGATAGTCATTGTTGAGAGACTCATTTCTGTTATTTTGACGTTTTGTATTTTATATTTGCATCAAAGCTCGATTTTCTACGATTCAAACAAATGGACCCGTCCCTCCTATCAAAAATTGGTGACGCCGCCCTGTTTGTGCCCCATGCTCACTTTTTGCGTCAATATAAGGTGCGTCAGCTAAACGCGCCCGCCTACATCTCCTATTTGAGTAGTGTCCGTTTTGCACTCGAAACACAGCAAGGTTTTCGCAGGGTAATAGAACAACGGGTAGAACAGTAAGGAATGTAACGCCCAAATGAATTAGACAAGATATAATTTTGTATCTTAATTGTTTTGTCTATTATAAATTAAAGGTATTGTTTGCTATCAATAACTTGTATTTCCATAGATTATATCTTTATTTATTTAAACGCCTGCAAATATACGAAGTAGTAGTCAAAGTAGTGTATTTGCAGTACATGTAGTAGCATATGGAAGCGGTCATATTAAATTATACTACAAAGTAGTAGTCGAAGCAGTGTATATTTGAGTACTGTAGTAGCATTTGGAAGCGGTCAGCGGTCGTTATGACGTTTTTTAACCCCCAAGCCCATTTAACCTCTTTACGCCCAGAATATCGAAAAATGATAAATAAATAAATAAAAAAAATAAACGTTGTAGCTAAGGCTTGTAGCTATCTGTTCCAGAAGTCGGATTTAAAATATGTACCATAGATTACGAACCAGCCTCGTCTGAAAATCATCGATTTAACATGGGAACCCTATGGTGTAGTAGGTTTTTTATCGCCCAAACGCCCGAGTGCTGCCTGGGGGCTGGGTTTTCGTGTCTGCCCGTGGTTGAATTCACGTGCCTTTGTGAGCATGGAACCTCCCCTCCGTCCAGGAGATCCCGGAGAAATTGAATATTTCAGCGGCGTCAAATCCGAGCCGAGGTCCGCGGCCGGTCGTGTGGTTCAGGGGCAGGGAGGGGTGTTGGTGAAAGAGGTCATGCCGGAGGGTGATGGGAGAGGAGGAGGGGGGTATGAACCAAATTGACCTCGAAACCTGCTCAAAAGGGCAACGAAACTCCGTCCAGGGCCGCTGCAACTCGGCACGTATCAGTAGCTGCACATACCGTACCGGCGTCATGACGTCACTTGATGGCCAGGTAGCCTCCGTTCCGGAGATCACGGAAAAAAATGAATATTTGAGCGGCATGTCTGTGTTCGCGGTTGTTCCAAGTGTTCCAAAAAGTTCCAAAGTGATTCACGTGCCTTTGTGAGCTCCGTCCCGCAGATCTCGGAGAAATATTGATATTTGAGCGTCATCTGTATTCCCACGCTGGATAAACGCAGCCAACAATCTGTGTGTAATTCACGTGCCTTTATGCATATGGAACCTCCATACCGGAGAAAATCGTTAAATTACAAGTGCGTTAAATTGCTGTAGCTATGTGTCGGAGATGGGTTGAAGAAGGATTTTGCGATTTGACAGCGAAGCGAGCGCCGAAGGCGCGAGATGACGCACCTGCTAAATCGATTAGCGAGCGCCGAAAGCGCAAGACGTAAACAAACTAAAAAGTCCAATAAATCCGAGCCCTCGCAAGCCTGGCAAGCTTAGCAAGTCCGGCAAGTCCAGCAAGCACAGCAAGTCCAGCAAGCCCAGCAAGTCCAGCAAGTCCGACAAGTCCAACAAGTCAAATCAGTCCTTTATACAAATCTCCATCCATCTATCGGGATTGCGACGCGGAGCGAGCACAAGGCGTTGTGAGCTCATTTGAGTAGCGTCAAACGCGGATCCCGCCGCCAGTTTAGGGAATCGGGGCAAATCACTTTCTAATGCACGTCTAATGCTAATACAGATTACATCATGCGTTTTTACTGTTTGAGTGGCAGAACTTGTTGCATCATGCGTCATGCCGTGTGTGGCTTTATAACTTTTTGAGGGGGCCAAAAGTTCTAGGCCCCGTTTCCCCCTGGATCCGCGCCTGAGTAGTGTGCGGCTAATCGATTGAAATATCAGTTGCGTAGGTCATGTCGAGCCGCTCTTCCTCAAGCTAAGAGTATCCTTCATAATTTAATAGTTTTGAGTAGCGTGCGGCTTATCAATACCAGTAAGGCGCCGTAGTTGGCGATGAACGAGCGAGCGCGAAGGAAATGTATGGGGCATTTCAACTCGATCGGGCAAGTAGTTTCTGATTTACACAAAAAAGTGCGCACGTGTAGAGGTACCCCACCCATGACTTGTGGGTAGGCGGCGGCGGAGGGGTCCCTAACCACACACCAAATTTGAACACATTCGGCTCAGCCGTTCCTGAGATATAGAATAGGGGTGTGCACGTGCGCACGTGCAGAGGCAACCCATCCCTGACTTGTGGGGAACTGGCGGTTGAGAGGTCCCTAACCACACACCAAATTTGAACACATTCGGCTCAGCCGTTCCTGAGATATAGCATAGTGGTGTGCACGTGCGCACGTGCAGAGGCACCCCACCCCTGACTTGTGGAAAATTGGCGGCTGAGGGGTCCCTAACCACACACCAAATTTGCACACAATCGGCTCAGCCGTTGCAGAGTTTTTGCGAGAAAACGCTTTTCAACACCCCTCACGCGGCACGCGCCACGCTCAGTGGTAGTCATCCACATGAGTCGGCACCGGTCTCAAACAGGGTAGGTTGGATGGGGCTGCTCAGCAAATAAGTCGGCTTGTCAATCGGACGTGTGGTTGCAGAGATATGAGCTCAAAGACGTCGCCACGGGTCGGGCCGGGCCGCTCATATCCAGATTTTTCAAATATACCACGGAAAGACGAGCGAGCGCTTCGCACTCGCTCGTAATCGATCCCAACTCAGTAGAATAGCTTGGCGAGCCTCTCCTTATCAAACGAAAAGCCCATCTCCCAGCTTTTCTTTTGAGGACCCGCAAAGTCTTCAAGGGGAAAGGATGAAGCGGTAACAGTGCTTCCAACGATAGGTTTAAGTTAAACTTCTAAAACCGTTTTCAGTGCACAGCTACCGGTGGCTATAAAACCACGGAGCAACCCAAGTTAGCCCGGGCTGTTTTTTTTTTAAATACTTTTATTGCGACATAAATACATGCAGCAGATTACGTAACCGCTCGTAGACACCCTCTACTAGAGCTTGCCAGATACATTCCATCAAAGCAAATCATCGAACACGAATCATGAAAACGAAACTAAACAAAAAAGTATCAAAAAACTTAAAAAACGAAATTAAAACTAACAAAATATTCACCAAACAACTACTCACTAAACAACATACATATGCGAACAAGCAATGAAACCGCCCTCCTTGCCAATATTGTTTATAATGGACGAGCAATCACAACACTGAGCAGTAGAAAGGTGACCAAGCGATTCAGCAGCGACGGCGGCGACGGCACCGGCAACGGCGAACGGCGAACGGCGAACGGCGAACGGCGAACGACGGCAGCAGCAGCGGCAGCGGCGGCGGCGAACGGATCTCACAGCACACCGCGCCGCAAACGACGGCACTACTCGACCGACGGACTCATGCGCGTGCCTGAGGTCTGTGTCCGTTTGTCCGTGTCTGTGTATGTGTGTATGTGTGTATGTGTGTCTGTGTATGTTGTATATGTGGCTGTGCTGTGTGTATATGTGTCTGTACTGTGTGTCTGTCTGTCTCTGTATGTGTGCGTGTGCGTGTGCGTGTGCGTGTGCGTGTGCGTGTGCGTGTGCGTGTGCGTGTGCGTGTGCGTGTGCGTGTGCGTGCGTGTGTGTGTGTGTGTGTGCGCGCGCGCGCGTGTGTGTGTGTGTGTGTGTGTGTGTGTGTGTGTGTACTTTGCAGCCCGCCTGGCCAAACCAGAAAGGTGCCAGTAACGTCGGTACAAATGTCCCGGCTCCGGGGAGGTCTGGGGGTTACCGCCCCGGCCGGGGAAAGCTGTGGGGTACCTCCCCGGCGCTCCAGACGGGCCGCAGCCCCCGCCCGCACTGCCTCGCGCTAGGTTCGCATTACATCGCGTGGCAGTGCCCCATCGGCCGGTCGGGCGCGCCGCCCGTCAGCCCGTTAGACTGGCGCGCCGCGCGCCCGGCCGGCCGACCGGCCACACAATAATTGTAGGGCCGGTCTCAGGTTAGCCCGGTTGGGATAGGGCGGGGGCCTTGGTGTGCGTGTGCGTGTGCGTGTGCGTGTGCGTGTGCGTGTGCGTGTGCGTGTGCGTGTGCGTGTGCGTGTGCGTGTGCGTGCGCGCGTGTGTGTGTGACATGTCGGTTGATTCATTAGATTGTTCGTCAGCCAGCTTGTAAGTGAATATGCTTCATGTGTCCCCATTTCTTTTCAAATATCTCGAGTTTGTTAGATAATCTAGCAGCAGTGTTTTCTATCTCGGCTTCGTGTTTTAGTTTGTTTCTTAAATGCATAACGTTTGGAATGCTTTCTTTGTGCCGTGCTTCATAAATTACAAGTTTTGCCAATGTGATAATAAGGGCTTCAACTGCACTCAAGTTGGTTAGAAAGAACCAAGCTTCAATGTTTATTCGCAAGTTAATTTGATATCGCGCCCTTATGTCGGATGTCATAACATTTATAAAAGACTGCACTTTAGTGCAATGCCAAAACATGTGTGCCAAGGTTTCAGGCTCTTGTCGACACAATGTGCAATTATCATCGTCTTTGGTGTTAATGATTTTCAGAAATCTGTTAGTCGTGAGAATTCGGTTGACTAGTTTGTAATGAAATATTAAGATTCGCGTCGAACGCGTGATTTTTATCGGGTAAGTTCGGTTTGTCTGCATTCTACAAATGTATCATATGCGAAACGTGTAAAATTGGAATGGTTCATAATAAGGTTCATTCTTAAAGGTATTATAGGTTTTGGTACCTTGCTTGATGCTTGCAGTTTTACGCAATCCGGTAAGCTTCTCAATAAACTTGAATAACAAAGGGCAGTCATACTCACACCGAATTTCGCCTTTAACGCTTCTCTAGTCATAACTTGACCTGTACATTCGTCGACTAAATCCCCTAGAAACCTTATACCTCTCCTGTTCCAATCCTTTACAACCGTACATTTGAATTTCGCGTAATCATTGAACCACAGGCTTTCCGTTAGTATGTGAGGAGTGCCTGGGTTGTAATTTTGACTGAAACGCCAGAATGCCTCCAGTACGTCTTGCCAAAAAGGATTGTTCATTTCATGACATATTTTTTGGATTTTTTTACTTCCATATTGCATAATGTTTTCAATATTTGGCAATTCATTTTTAGCTGATTTTGCCCAAGCAGCGTTGGATGTCATCAGCCTCTTCAACCATGACAGTTTCACACTTCTTACAAATGCCTGTAAGTCTACCATACTCAGTCCACCTGCAGAAAAATTCTGAACCACTTTGGCTCGTTTTATGGGGTCTCTTTTGCCTCCCCACAGAAATGAAAAGAAAAGACGTTCCAGTTGTTTTAACTCTATTTGTGAAGGATTTGGGAGAGCTGTAAGTGAACTAGTTTAGAAATTAGTAAAGACTTGATAACAGTAATTTTTCCTAAAGGGGTGAGATTTCTTCTGCGCCACTGCGCTATTTCCTTTTTTTATTTGCACTATTTTAGGCTCGATGTTCGCTTGTGTTATCTTGTCATTATTTGTTGAAAAAGTTACGCCCAATATCTGCTGCATCCATTTGACGCCAAAGTTCTCTGAACTATATTGGTGCTCATCGACTCCAACGGGCAGGCATGACGTTTTTTCAATATTCAGTTTCAAACCAGAAAAATTCGAAAACGTGTTTAACTCGAATAATGCACCTCGCATTGAACTGCGAGTATTGTTTAGAAATAGTACGGTATCATCCGCATACTGTGTTATTCTTACTTCGTGGTTTTCAGATAGGCGAATGCCTGTTATCATATTCGATTGCTTTATTTGGTTCGCTAGGACGTTTACTGCCAAGTTAAAAAGGTAGCCTGATACAGGGTCGCCCCGACGTATTCCGCATCTTAGAAATACTTTATTGCCCAAGTGACCGTTCAACATTATCCTCGAAAAGTTGTTATCACTTAAGTATATCATGCTAATTAAATCTCTGAAGTGTGGTCCGAAATTATAAGACTTTAGAAATCCCGAGACAAAGTCCCATGACAGGGAATCGAATGCCGCCTCAAAATCAGCTGACATAATCAGTCCAGCTCCGTTTTTCTTTGATAAATTGTTAATCACATCATATATTAATCGCGTGTTTTCCCCGATGTATCGCCCCTTGATGTACGCTGTCTGGCATTGGTCAGTAAGTTTTCCTATTACCCGTTGTAATCGAGCAGCAATTGCTGATGATATGATCTTAAAATATGTATTTAACAGTGTAATAGGGCGCCAAGCTTTTATGCTATCGGGAGGTTTTCCGGCTTTCGGTATCATCGTGATTATACCTTCTCTGTGAGACGATATCATTTGATTCGTCTGAGAACACACATGGAAAGCTCTGTACAGAAACGGTCCCATTCTTCTCCAAAAGTACTTAAAAAAAGGTGGAGGTATAGCGGTTTGAACCTGGTGATTTGCCTTTCTTTATTCCTTGTACTGCTTCTGTTAATTCTTCGTATGATAATGGCAAGTCAAATATACTACGTTCATGCTCGTTTAACGACGCCGAAACATTCCTACTAATGAATACATCTGCTGATTCTGGCAGGACGTGTCGTTTGTTATACTTACTTGATAAGTTGTCTGAAAATGCCTCAAGTATCGAACTTGTTCGCGTTAAGATTTGCTCCCCAATTTTCAGCGCCGCTACGGATTTTCTTAGAGCATTTCTTTTTTCCAGACCAAGAAAATATTTGGAAGATCGTTCCCCTTCCTCGTGCCACTTAGTCCTGGATCGAACGATGAGACCTGCGATTTGAGGTTTTCTTACATTTTCAAGCTCATCCTTGTATTTGTTTAGACGGACTGCACTTTCTTCCGTTTTAGTCTCGCAGTACTGTGTATGAGCGTTTTCTATTGGTGTTATGAGTTCCCTTTATTTCGCCTTAGTACGTTTTATTTTTTGTTTAGAAAACTTGATGGTTTCCCCTCGGATCATCATTAATAATGTTTCATAAAACAGATCGTCTTTTATTTGAAATTCAATATCTTTATAATTGCCAGGGTTCGAAAGGAAACTTT
>JAXIVJ010012835.1:5000-39053 GCA_036785665.1 Chirona hameri | reverse complement strand
ATCACACCTCAGATCACTCCTCACACCACACACCCACACCACCACCCACACTCACACCTAACACATCACACCTCACACTATCACACCTCAAACCACAACTCCACACCTCACACCTCACACACCCTCAACACACTCACCACATCACACCTCACACCCACCCCACCCACACCTCACACCTACACCTCAACACCTCACACCTCACACCTCAACACCTACACCTCACACCACACACCCTCACACCACACCCCACAACCACACACCACAACCTCACACCCACACCACACCACCTCACACCACACACCCACACCCACCCCCCACCCACCCACCACCCACACCTCACACCCCACTCCTCACACCTCACCCTCACACCTCACACCTCACACCTCACACCTCACTCCTCACCCTCACACCTCACCCTCACACCTCACACCTCACACCCCACACCTCACTCCTCAACACACCCCCTCACTCCTCACACCACCTCACTCCTCACACCTCACACCTCACACCTCACCCCACACCCACACACCTCACACCTCACTCCTCACACTCCTCACTCCTCACCACCTCACCTCACTCCTCACCTCCTCACTCCTCACACCTCACACCTCACCACCCCTCACTCCTCACACCACCATCCTCACACCTCACTCCTCACACCCTCACACCTCACTCCTCACTCCTCACCTCCACACTCCTCCCACACCCTCACCCCCCCACCCACCCACCTCCACCCACCTCACACCTCACACCTCACTCCTCCACACCTCACACCACCTCCACCTCCTCACTCCACACTCCTCACCCACACCCCACACCCCAACCACACCCTCACCCACCCCACCAACCACCCCACCACCCCACCCCCACCCACCACCCACACAACAAAAAACAAAACCAAACTACTCCCAAAACACTCATCAACTCACCCCCCCACCCACCTCACACCTCACCACCCACCCCCCTCACTCCTCACAAATCCTCCAAACCTCCCTCCACCTCCTCACACTTCCTCACCCTCACACCCCACCACCAACCTATCCCCAACCACACTCCCACCACACCACCACTCCCCACTCCCTCCACCACCTCACTTCCTCAACCACCCACCCTCCACCCCACACCCACCAACACCTCACCTCACCCACCCACACCCACCACACCACCACCCCCACCCACACCCCACCCACCACCACACCCCCACACCCACACCCCCACCCCACACCCACACCCCACCCACCCCCCCACCACCCCCACCCACCACCCCACCCACACCCACCACCAACCCCACCCCACACCCCACACCCCCACACCCACCCCACCACACCCACCACCCCCCCACACCAACCCCACACCACCCACCCACACACCACACCCCACCACCACCCCACACCACACCCCACACACCTCCACACCCACCTCCACCACCACCCACACACACCACCCACCACACACCACACACCCCACCCTCACACCTCACACCCACACCCACACCCACCACCACACACCCACACCCACCCCCACCCACACCCACACCCACACACCCCCACACCCACCACACCCACACCACACCCTCACTCCCTCACCTCCACACCACACACCTCACACCTCACACCTCACCACCCTCACCCCACCACTCCACACCCACACCACCCTCACACCTCACACCCTCACACCTCACTCCTCACACCTCACACCTCACACCACCCACCTCACACCTCACACCCTCACACCTCACCCACACACCCACACCTCACACCTCACACCTCACACCACACTCCTCACACCTCACCTCACACCCACCTCCTCACACCTCACTCTCACACCTCACTCCTCACACCTCACTCCTCACACCTCACACCTCACACCTCACCCCACCCTCACTCCTCACCCTCACTCCTCACACCTCACCCCTCACTCCTCACTCCTCACACCTCACGTACGCATTGCGCCTCACACCTCACTCCTCACACCTCACACCTCACTCCTCACTCCTCACTCCTCTTCCTTACTCTCCTCACTCCTCACTCCTCACTCCTCACTCCTCACTCCTCACTCCTCACTCCTCACTCCTCACTCCTCACTCCTCACTCCTCACTCCTCACTCCTCACTCCTCACTCCTCACTCCTCACTCCTCACTCCTCACTCCTCACTCCTCACTCCTCACTCCTCACTCCTCATTCCTCATTCCTCACTCCTCACACCTCACTGTACCGCATTGCGCCTCATACCTCACTCCTCACACCTCACTCCTCACACCTCACCGTACCGCATTGCGCCTCATACCTCACTCCTCACACCTCACTCCTCACACCTCACTCCTCACACCTCACCGTACCGCATTGCACCTCACACCTCACTCCTCACACCTCACCGTACCGCATTGCGCCTCACACCTCACTCCTCACACCTCACCGTACCGCATTGCGCCTCACACCTCACTCCTCACACCTCATTCCTCATTCCTCACACCTCACTCCTCACACCTCACCGTACCGCATTGCGCCTCACACCTCACTCCTCACACCTCACCGTACCGCATTGCGCCTCACACCTCACTCCTCACGCCTCATTCCTCACACCTCACTCCTCACACCTCACCGTACCGCATTGCGCCTCACACCTCACTCCTCACACCTCATTCCTCACACCTCACTCCTCACACCTCACCGTATCGCATTGCGCCTCACACCTCACTCCTCACACCTCACACCTCACTCCTCACTCCTCACACCTCACTCCTCACTCCTCACTCCTCACTCCTCACTCCTCACTCCTCACACCTCACTCCTCACACCGCACACCTCACTCCTCACTCCTCACTCCTCACTCCTCACTCCTCACTCCTCACTCCTCACTCATCACTCCTCACTCCTCACTCCTCACTCCTCACACCTCACTCCTCACTCCACTCCTCACACCTCACACCTCACACCTCACACCTCACACTCACACCTCACACCTCACACCTCACACCTCACACCTCACTCCTCACTCCTCACTCCTCACTCCTCACTCCTCACACCTCACTCCTCACACCTCACTCCTCACACCTCACTCCTCACACCTCACTCCTCACTCCTCACACATCACACCTCACTCCTCACACCTCACTCCTCACTCCTCACTCCTCACTCCTCACTCCTCACTCCTCACTCCTCACTCCTCACTCCTC
Source organism: Chirona hameri (assembly GCA_036785665.1). Classification (NCBI taxonomy): domain Eukaryota; kingdom Metazoa; phylum Arthropoda; class Thecostraca; order Balanomorpha; family Balanidae; genus Chirona; species Chirona hameri. The sequence goes on along the minus strand of JAXIVJ010012835.1, from coordinate 35,877 downwards.
ACTCCTCACTCCTCACTCCTCACTCCTCACTCCTCACTCCTCACTCCTCACTCCTCACTCCTCACTCCTCACTCCTCACTCCTCACTCCTCACTCCTCACTCCTCACTCCTCACTCCTCACTCCTCACTCCTCACTCCTCACCGTACCGCATTGCGCCACCTCATTGCGGTCCCACTTTGTCATTAAATAAAATACGGAACACAAAAACAACAACATGCAAACACCTGACCTAGTCACTACCTCACCCAAGTCGCATCTTACTCAGCTCACAACCGGTGCCCCCCCCCCCCCCTTCCCCCCTCCCCCCTCCCCCCCCCCCCCCCCCGCCCCCTCGCCTCCCCCTGCAGCAGGTGACCCGCCGGCGGCACCTCTACCACCCGCCTCTGACTGATCATGGAGCCTTATCAGGAGATTTAACCACTCGACCGGAGGCTCGATGCTGGGCTGATTGTTCGCTTGAACGAGCCGCAATCTCGACTACCGCTCGTCGTTTGATCCGCGGTGTCACATGCCCGCTGTTAAGTGGACTGTCCGCGCGGTGCGGCTGGATCGACACGCAATGATTGCGTGACACACAGCGTCGGCAGCCGACCTACTGCGCGTCGTCTGCGAAGTGCGTACCACCGCCGCCGCTGCCGCCGCCGCCGACGCGACCCGGCGCGACGCTGCGCCCGGCGGCGGCGGTGACCCGGGCCCTGTTTATGCCGGAGACTAAACAGACGGCCGATTTTGTGTGGACGTCCGGCCAACAATAGTCAGCCTCCGCCAGCCGGCCGGGGTACAGCGCGCTGAATGTCATGACACTATCCTGCACAGGGGGCGGCACAAAGACTGGGACATGTCCTGGTTCAGGAGCGCTGCCATACCCACCGCGGCACGGTTATACCCGCCGCCACACCCTGCGTGACACTGTCACTGCCATACCCACCATGACCCTGCCTTGCGCCGCACCACCACAGCTGGGTGGCGAGCCAGCTCAGTAACTCCTCAGACCACTCAGTAACTACCCGCGCTCTCCGATCCGAGTCACCTCAACTGCAGCCCGGCCCCCTCGGCCGCCGCCGAGCCTCTTCCGAGCCACTCGAGTCGCCTCAGCGACGCCCACTCCGGTCCGCTGGTGACAGCTCGCCGTCCCGGAGACGGCTGGCGGATCGGACAGTCAGCCGCCCCGCGCCCCGTCCGGAACTGCAGCAGGTTCTGCAGGTAGGCTGAGCTGGAGAGATAGACGGTCGAGCTGCGGCCGAGACGGCAGAGCTGTGGCGAGGTCGAGGAGGAGCCAGGATATACTGCTGGTGGAGCGGCGTGTCGGCTATATCGAGGTGTGAAGCAACGTTCCAGTCGGCTGCTGTCGACTCTACTCCTAGAAATGGCACTGATTAGCGCAGGCTTCTGGTATTGGCATTCCTAGCAGACTTGTAACCGACTCAGAGTTGAGTCATGAATCGACTCATGAGTCAGACATTTTGGGATGAGTCATGAGTCGAGTCGATTCAATTTAAAAACACATAACTTGAGTCAAGAGTCGAATCGATTCATTTTTTTTTAAAACAGCACTTGAGTCAAGAGTCGAGTCAATTTTTCGGACTGTTGAGTCAGACTTGAGTCGACTCAAATTTACACTAGATAAAATGCGATTCTGCTGACGACCCCCCCCCCCCCACCCCCCCCCCCCCCCCCCCCCCACCCCCCGGTCAACATAATTCAACTTGTGATGATGAGTCAAATTGAGTCGACTCAAATATATGTTTGAGTCGAGTCGATTTTTTTAAACAGCACTTGAGTCAAGAGTCTAGTCGATTCATTTTTTGTCAACAGCACTTGAGCCAAGAGTTGAGTCGATTCATTACAAACATGAATCATTACAAGTCTGATTCCTAGAATACAGCAGACGGTAGTAGTGCCGGTAAACGAAGGTCATTCGAGATTAACGGAAACCATCAGATACTACCGAAACCAGGCGAAGATCTGAGAGACTGCACCGGAAACCAGGCGAAGATCTGAGAGACCACCGGAAACCAGGCGAAGATTTGAGAGACTGCACCGGAAACCAGGCGAAAATATGAGAGACTGCACCGGACACCAGGCGAAGATCTGAGAGACTGCACCGGAAACCAGACGAAGATCTGAGAGACTGCACCGGAAACCAGGCGAAGATCTGAGAGACTGCACCGGAAACCAGGCGAAGATCTGAGAGACCACCGGAAACCAGGCGAAGATCTGAGAGACTGCACCGAAAACCAGGCGAAGATCTGAGAGACTGCACCGGAAACCACCGAGGGCTGGGAGATATCGCAAACCACAATGTCGTCATGTCGCCATCAAGATGACAGATAATTGTATCAGCGCGTCGTCGTACTAGCCATCAGAAATGTTGCATCGCAGTACCATCAGAGAATATGGTGATATCATGCCATCAGAGAACATCATAGCAGTGTGCCATCGGAGAACACAATACCATCAGTGAACATCGTGTCATCGTGCCATCAGTGAACATCGTGTCATCGTGCCATCAGTGAACATCGTGTCATCGTTCCATCAGTGAACATCGTGTCATCTTGCCATCAGTGAACATCGTGTCATCGTGCCATCATAGAACATCGTGTCATCTTGCCATCAGTGAACATTGTGTCATCGTGCCATCATAGAACATCGTGCCTCATATCGAACATCGTGTCATCGTGCATCAGTGAACATAGTGTCATCGTGCACAAGACATCGTGTCATCGTGCCATCAGTGAACATCGTGTCATCGTGCCATCAGTGAACATCGTGTCATCTTGCCATCAGTGAACATCGTGTCATCTTGCCATCAGTGAAACATCGTGTCATCGTGCCATCAGTGAACATCGTTGTCATCGTGCCATCAGTGAACATCGTGTCATCGTGCCATCATAGAACATCGTGTCATCTGTGCCATCAGTGAACATCGTGTCATCTTGCCATCAGTGAACATCGTGTCATCGTTGCCATCATAGAACATCGCGCCGATCAAACACCATGTCATCGTGCCATCTGGGAACGTGTCATCGTGTGTCATCTGGGGAACGTGTTCATCGTGTCATCTGGGAACGTGTCATCGTGTCATCTGGGAACGCGCCATCGTGTCATCTGGGAACGTGTCATCGTGTCATCTGGGAATGCACCATCGTGTCATCTGGGAACGTGTCATCGTTGTCATCTGGGAACGTGTCATCGTGTCATCTGGGAACGTGTCATCGTGTCATCTGGGAACGTGTCATCGTGTCATCTGGGAACGTGTCATCGTGTCATCTTGGGAACGTGCCATCGTGTCATCTGGAGCGTGTCATCGTGTCATCTGGGAACGTGTCATCGTGTCATCTGGGAACGTGTCATCGTGTCATCTGAGAACGCGCCATCGTGTCATCTGGGAACGCGCCATCGTGTCATCGATGCCAACGGAGAACATCGCATTGCCGTATTATTAGAAAACACCCATGTCGTTGTGCCACCTGAGAACGCCATGCCAGTAACATCGAAATAATTTGACAATGATTAGAAATCGGCACCAATATGAGGCTATCAAAGCTTATAGGAGAACGCTGAAGACCCTAAGAACCAATGCGCATTACTACCGGGTACTGGACATAAGTGATCCCATTACAGGCCATTAAGGATCATCAGAAACCACTAGGACTCATACAACCATTGGAAATCATTAGGGATCGGATCAGTAAAACATAGATCCCAAAACTGCGTGGAGATAGCAAGAGACCGTCTGAGATCACGAAGGTAATTTCGGAGGCCATTGGAAATTACCAATAACTTTCCAAATATACTGAAACCTTTTGTAGATCACCGTAAGCGAACAGAACGATCCAGAGACGGACAGCGATGGTATTATGCATGATATTCATGATAAAATGTCAGTCTTTCCACCTCGTTCACTAAAAAATAATCCTATTAATTTAACGATACACAAGCTACTTAAGAAGGTTTAAAGTGAGATCCATTAGGTGAACAACGTGCAGGTGACTTAAATAGGCCGCAAAATGATTTGCATGCCCGCAATTCACGGTCTGCTAATTTCAGCCCGACGTACGACCTCCCCCACCCCCCCCCCCCTCCCAGTGACCTCCGTGCTACAGTCCATTCAATCCCTATTCACGCCCGCGCGATCATTGTGGTGAACTATAATATTGCACTGGCTTTATTCTCGGCCACCGAATGTCCGGTGCTGGAGCTCCCAAAAACTGTTGCGGCCTCGTTGGAAACCGCTTGGGCAGTGGTTTGTGGCCTACTGACCGCGGATATGGACGGCGTAGATCCGCGGGCGGTGGTTTGTGGCCTACTGGCCGCGGATAATGGACGGCGTAGATCCTTGGGCGGTGGTCTGTGGCCTGCTGACCGCGGATATGGACGGCGTAGATCCTTGGGCGGTGGTTTGTGGCCTGCTGACCGCGGATATGGACGGCGTAGATCCTTGGGCGGTGGTCTGTGGCCTACTGACCCGCGGATATGGACGGCGTAGATCCGCGGGTCAGCGGAAGGGAATGTGGCGCGGCGTGACGGAATAAGAGGACGAGGAGTATGTAGAGGAGTGGACTCCCAGGCTGACCCCAAGGGCGGCAGGGACTATGACAAACCAGCGCGTGTGATAATAAACCCCCGAATAAGACCGGAGCAGTAGGTAGGTCTGCTGTCACTCCTGTCGATCCCAGGGCGGCTGCCGGGCCCGGCGGGCCGCACGTGCTCCTTAGCCGGCTCAGCTGCGGGCCGATGACAGGGATTCGTATATTCCGCCCGCCGCTAATTGGCCAGAAAATTGTCCAATGTCCAAGTAGTCTCCCCAATTAGCAAAACTATCACCGCTCGCCTGCGGAAACACAAGTCTGTCTGTTCGCTTTTGCTGTTTTGTTACCGACCGTAATTGCAAGTTACTACCGGGTAGTCTTGGGCTCGTATGTCATACCGGATAATATGGAAAATTAATCAAAGATGGGAGACCGTGCTATCAACGGGAATCCTTTATTTCGCTGAGCGCCAATGTGTCCTGCTTGCTTACACGATGCGGCGCCGGCTGCTCCTCCTCTCCCTCGCTCCCATCATCCGCGGGCGTATCGTCCGGTGACAGCCACCATTAACGCGCAGCTGTGCTGGCTGCCACAGACAGTGGCAAGAACGTCTGTAGATACAGCTGCATGTGTAACACGGGCCTACGGCGGTAACAAAAACATCGCACATTTGCTTAGCTTTAACCCACTAAAACATCGTTATGCTAAAAGAGCTGTAATTTCGGTGCGTTGGTCACATGAAAAATGCTGTTGTGGGCGAAATAAGACCTCTTCTTCTGAGGCAGTTAGGCATCTGTATCAGGCATCTGTATCAGGCATCTGTATCAGGCATCTGTATCAGGCATCTGTATCAGGCATCTGTATCAGGCATCTGTATCAGGCATCTGTATCAGGCATCTGTATCAGGCATCTGTATCAGGCATCTGTATCAGGCGTCTGTAGCAGGCATCTGTATCAGGCATCTGTATCAGGCATCTGTATCAGGCATCTGTATCAGGCATCTGTATCAGGCATCTGTATCAGGCATATGTATCAGGCATCTGTATCAGGCATCTGTATCAGGCATCTGTATCAGGCATCTGTATCAGGCATCTGTATCAGGCATCTGTAGCAGGCATCTGTAGCAGGCATCTGTAGCAGGCATCTGTATCAGGCATCTGTATCAGGCATCTGTATCAGGCATCTGTATCAGGCATCTGTAGCAGGCATCTGTATCAGGCATCTGTATCAGGCATCTGTATCAGGCATCTGTATCAGGCATCTGTATCAGGCGTCTGTAGCAGGCATCTGTATCAGGCATCTGCATCAGGCGTCTGTATCAGGCATCTGTATCAGGCATCTGTATCAGGCATCTGTATCAGGCATCTGTATCAGGCATCTGTATCAGGCATCTGTATCAGGCATCTGTATCAGGCATCTGTAGCAGGCACATGCGTACATATCGCACATATACCGTACATATCGTAAAGAAAGATACAAAACGGTACATCGTAAACCGTACAACTTTGAATATCAAATTAAAGTGCCCTTGTGTAAGGATTCCACAGACGGTTGCCTGCATGCACATAAACTTGAAAAGAGAACAGCACAAACAGGGGCGTGGGAACTACTTTGAATTTTTGTTTTTTGGGGGGGAGGGCGAACTTATTGGCAATACTATGGCAAAAATTAAGACTGAAGAGAAGCAACGTGTGCCACTCTTTTCCGTACCCAATGCTGCTTATTGCCAATAGTATATGCCATATATTTAAGGAAATGAGTATCAACATCATATAAGGAAATGGGTCGCCAAACAATAGAACAAACTAAGAATAGCTGGTAAACATGAAGAAGATGTGACAATGGTACCAGGGTCACACAAAGTCGGAGAAGCGGAACTGGAGAAACAGAACCAACAACGTGCCTGAATCCAGAACCGGCGGGCTTGACTTACTCCGGAACCTGAGGTAGCTGGTTAGGTGATGTGCCGGCTCGCACCAAGTTGACCATGGCAAAATCATGCATTTAGCATCCATTTGGTACGAGTACCATACTTGGCTTCAACCGAGTTATGCTATGCCGTGTTTTACGGTGCTATGGTCAATGTTTCGGGTACATTTTTTTAAGGAAATTATCGTTATACGGTCGTACTCAAGCAAATGCTGGTACACCAATGCATTTAGAACACACGCATTTGTCAGAGAAAAAGGCTTGTCTATACTTGTATATAAGTTAGTTAGTTAGTTAGTTATTTTGTTTGTGAGTTATCTGTTGCCGAATTAAGGTTCATTAACACGCGCACTGACGGGGGTTCGCGCCAACCACGAACTGCCGGGGAGGGGGGCATGATTTCCGCCTTCCCCTCCTACGATCTCGAAAACAACGCAAAATAGTGGCAAGCAGAAAACGGTGTTAGATAGCATTTCGGCTATATATGAGTGTCCTTGATAAAATAGTCTATATCTCGATGACTAAAAGAGCTAGCAAAGCGCCGAAAATGTGTTCGAAATATAATTGAATTTTCTGTCGCTAAGGTTGCATCACAATTGACCTAAGATCAATAGTTAGGTCAGCAGAAGCCATTTAATTTGAAACATGATAAAAATTGCCGAATTGTTTTTCAGGAATCACTTTTGACAGACGCACGATAGAGTAAAACACATTTCACCATTGTGTTTGTCTCGTCGAGTCGCATCGAATCATATATTGGGTGACCTAGTTAGGTCATATAACTCTTGCATCAGTTGATTTGTCTCGACAACCCGAATGCAATGGTGAAAAAACATTGCTTTACCTTGATTTGGTACAGAGTTATCGAAGAAAAACCATACGTGACCTGGGGGTCACCTGAGTTGACCTAGTAGAAGTCAAAGAACAGAAATGAGGCATAGGCCTTTGCATTTGGGACAAGATTGGTGGATCTGGTGAAAATTGGTCAAATTTAGCGATTGCCTATGGATTAATACGAGTTTTCATTTTTTCCCCATTTACTTATAATGGGGAGTTAACGAAATCAACCTGACCTTAGGCAACCTATATACAAATTTGAGATACACGAATTGTAGGTACTTATCACCTGATGACATCCTGTGAGTTTCAAACCGTTTGGTCAATCACCTTGGCTGTGGCACGACCGAAACTTTTGGAGGTGGTGTCACTTGACTTGAACTGTTGACCTGACCTGAGATGACCCGAGGTAAACAAATTCACAACGTGTGGGTAATTGATGCCCGAAAAGTTGTGCCAAATTTCGCTGCGCTGCGTGCCGCCGTTGAAACTCCGATTACAATGCCCTTGTTCTTATGCAGAGTCGAGTGATCGTGTAAAAAGTTTTGGGGCGGCGTGCCCCCCCCCCCCCTCCCCAGCTCCAAAGTTGTGGGGGCGAGTTGGCCCACTGCCCCCACGGTTCCCACGTCCCTGAGCACACATTATGACTTGCATGTCGATCTTGTATGGACATGGGAGTAACAAATCAAATAACATGGTACGAGGGCTTGTAATTCCTTGCAGATGTTCTGACAAGTTCATTCGCATTCTACAGTACCCAACAATTATATGTTTTCCACTAATTCCTTCAGAACAATAATAGACCACACAGTTGTTTGAAGAAAAAAAAAAGAATGAAACTGCACAGCCGAATCGCCCACCACCAATCACCATTGTAGCTGGCTTCGTCCCATGGTAATCAGGCTTAGCTGCCGTACCATTCGGCAGCGATACAATAATAGTCACAAAGAGCCTCTGTCAAAGAGTTCACCAAACCTCCCCATCATCTCCGGGCACAAACATATGATTATCTGGCCCTGATTCCGGCTCCGGCTCCGGCTCCGGCTCCGGCTCCGGCTCCGGCTCCGGCTCCGGCTCCTCTGTCACTAAGCAGGGAAAACACGGTCTTCGTGGTCCACTCGTCCATGTCCGCAGCTCGGCCCGTCTGAAGCATGTGTGGGCAACATAATGCCCGCTGCAGTCGCCTCCGGCCGTTCGAGTGGCACCTGAGACCACCGTGGAGTCGCCGAGACACGGGCCGAGACAGAGACCGAGACAGAGGAGACGGAGAGAGGGGAGAGACGGACAGAGGGGGAGAGATGGGAGTGTCGATATTGACTGGCGGACACACTCGTCGGTCGCTCGCAGCCGGATCGCAGATAAGAGGGCACTTGGCAGCCAAAGCAGTCTCGCCACGGTGATGTTTATCGATGGCGTTTTTGTGTGGCGATGACACTCGGGTAGTCATCTGTCTGTCACCCAACTCCGTCACCCGGCTCACCGCGACGCCGGGCTTGGCGGGGAGGGGCGGAGGGAAGGGGGGGGGGGAGATTGTGACGCTTGTGCCAATTTTCGGCCGCGTCGTTAGTTTTGACGAATGGTGGCCCACATCGCGCGGATTGTCGGACGGAATGGGACGTTTTTTGGAGCGAGTATCACAAGCCTCGTGTTAAAAATATCGCAGTTGAAAGTAACTGGGACAGTTATGTTTTAAAACACATATCGTGGCACTGCAACTGGCTTGATCCCTATCATTGTTTAGACTGACGGGGAAACAGTTCACAGTCTTCAAAGCAGTCCACCATAGGCCAGCATAAAAATGGATTCGATTCAACAGCGAGGACCATACCCTACATATCGAGTAGAGAAATCAGAAGGAGTAACAAGCCGATGTTATTTGTCCAAAGGTTGTGCGGACAAGAGCCAATACAGATTAAATAAAACGACCGCATATTGATGAATACATGCGTGTGTGAATAAACACGCGGTGAGATATTGTATGGTATGACAGATGTATGACTTACTATGACAGCAAAGTAGTCAGTCTATAGGTATTGAACGAACACGAACACTGAGCGGATTCAATCCGGCCGTAAGAACGCTTTCAGGATTCGTAAGAATGGTAAAAAGCACAATGGCATATTGTTGATCCCTCAGAAGCTTTATTCTCTATCGGTCTAAACATCTAAGCCTATCGGATCATCCATCTTAAAGATGTGTACCATGATGTATGCGCAGAAAACATCTATAGAGTCCGGAAGATGAAAAAGAAATACGTATAAACAAGGTCACCTTTCACGGTGCCGTCCTCAATGACATATCATTCCTAGGAATGGGTGACGTGATTGTGCCATCATTCGGCATTTAGCACATGACAAATATGTATGGTGGGGAGGCAGCGTCGCCCGAGAGACGTAATATCAAGGCAGCTCTGATTGGAGAGTTCAGCCTCAGCGGGCTGCCGGCAGCAGCGGCGGAACCAGGGCCACTGCCAACACGAGTTTGTGTGCCCCTGTGTGTGTGTGTATGTGTGTCTGTGGGTGTGTGTGTGACTTAAGGCCGCTTAACTCTTGTTACATCGGCCTAGTTTTGGATTATTGTTATTGATGATTCGTCATTTGCTTTTTAAAATGTCTACCAACTCCGTCTTGCTCATTCGATCTTTCACTTAAATGTTAGCTGTTGCAATGTTATGTATTGTGGAGAAAGGCTAAAGTGTCGTAAGAATCTTGTTTTTCAGAAAGATAACTAGTAAGTCTAGAAGAGTAGGATGATCATTGCCCAGTAGTAGTGGGAGTGACAACGGAAGAGCAGGATTATATGCGAATTGGACGAAGGGAATACGATTTATACAGTGTTTAGGACAGTCGAGAAGAAGATTTGTGAGATTGTGATTATCTCATTACACTGATCTCATTTGGGTCTGTTTTTATTATCGGTAAATAGGTGAGAGTGTGTTAAGAATGTATGTCCCGTTCTGAGACGAGCTAACACTACTTCATGTTTGCGTGATGTTTGCGAGCTAATCCATCCTTGAATTTGGGGTTTATGTGATGCAAATGACGGCCTTTTGTTTCTATGTCCCATACAAATTTAATTTGTCTTGCGATAGCTCTTTTTAAAGGCTGAATAGCTTCTTCTGGAGTTAATGTGTGCCCCTGGCACTCCCACTGCACCGGCCGCAGCGGTGTTGTGCGGGTTAGTCTACAATTGCAGTAGTAACTAGCTATGCTGGCGTTCGGTCGGCAACGTTATTTTGAAAATAAAGCATGGATGATTTCGGCATGTGCTCAACTTATGTGGATACTATCTCGATCTGCAGTCCTACAAAGAAAGCCGTACAAAGGTTGCGCTGCGTAGCAACTCAGAAATGTGGCAATACAAGAGAAGGTATGTACATACGTGTTGGACGCGTCCACTGGCGGACCCAGAGCGGCCAAACACATTGGTCTGAGGAGAACCCCAGAACTTCTGGGATAGCTAAAACATAAAATATCATCAACTTTTGATTCTAAGGTATTAAGAACTGACTAACGTTTTTTAAATGAAGAAATGTGCCAATTTTCGGCCGATTTATGCCGTTTTGAGGGGCCATGTCCCTGCTACTTCCCTGAATCCGCCAGTGGATGCGTCGCAGATTCCTGCTGATTCAGTTCACCCACAACGCCGACACCTCACAGGTGGTGCGCTGTGACACCCCTGATAGACGCGACAAGCCACTACTGGCCTAATAGCAACGGCCAACGGCGACCGGAAAACCTAGCGCAGGTGTTGCCAGAGATGACTGTAAGCTGATCCCCTCGGGCGCACACACCGCCGACCTCGGCCACTCCCGGCGGCGACAGCGGCGGCGGAGGCCTGCCAACGTCACAGAGCCGCAGAAAACATCGCGGCTAAAGCGGAGGGACGTCGGTGCGCCGCGGTCTGACACCTAGACACGCCCTGGCACCCGCCGGCCTCCCCCGCCGGTAAAAGCCATCATCGGGCACAGGCGGCCCCGAACAAAAATATGGCGCCGCCGCCGGCACGGGGCCTGCTCCCCGGCCATCGTCGCCAATCGCATAAATGGGCTCACACTGACGGACGAGCGAACCCAAATGCAGTTATGCCATTAGCGGAATATATTTCCGCTCGTTCGCTGATCGGGTGACAGCCCAAACGCATGAGTGGCTGAGCTATTAAAGCTCGCTGAACATTTCGATGGGATCTTATTCCAGAAATATAGCATTATCTCACGAGAGCATATTAACACGCTTATGGTTTTAATATAATATTCATTTTTAGTCCTCTCACTATACTGTAACGGCAATCCTGGTGGTCACTTGCAAACTGGTCATAATTTGCGTAAAGTTTCTTTCTAGGCATGAAGTGCATAACTATTGACATTCATACACTGCAAAACAAAACAAAACATCCTTAGTGACACCCCAGCGACCCCCTTGAAGGTGTTGACCGGAACTTTGTTCACCCCACAAATTCCGTTATAGGTGTCGATCGGTGTAAAAAAGGGTGTTCGACGGGAATTCCAGGTATGCATTTTGGTCACACACTAAGGGTATTTTTTCTTTTATTTCAGTGCAGTTCTTTGATTTCAACTTTAATATATTTAATGCTCGGATGCATGCTAAAATAGCGATATGTGCTAAGATGCCCCGACTGACTGCATGCCGCACTGTGAGACAGACAGGGGGCCAGTAAGACTGACTGCATGCCGCACTGTGAGACAGACAGGGGGGCCAGTAAGACTGACTGCATGTCGCACTGTGAGACAGACAGGGGGGCCAGTAAGACTGACTGCATGTCGCACTGTGAGACAGACAGGGGGGCCAGTAAGACTGACTGCATGTCGCACTGTGAGACAGACAGGGGGGCCAGTAAGACTGATTGCATGCCGCACTGTGAGACAGACAGGGGGGGCCAGTAAGACTGACTGCATGTCGCACTGTGAGACAGACAGGGGGGCCAGTAAGACTGACTGCATGCCGCACTGTGAGACAGACAGCGGGGGCCAGTCACCACTGACTGCATGCCGCACTGTGAGACAGACAGGGGGGGGGGGGCAGTAAGACTGACTGCATGCCGCACTGTGAGACAGACAGGGGGGGGCAGTAAGACTGACTGCATGTCGCACTGTGAGACAGACAGGGGGGGGGCAGTAAGACTGACTGCATGTCGCACTGTGAGACAGACAGGGGGGCCAGTAAGACTGACTGCATGCCGCACTGTGAGACAGACAGCGGGGGCCAGTTACCACTGACTGTTCGGCACAATATCGCCAGCTTTCTTCATGCCAAATAGTAACCTTTGGCCAATATCCTAAGTCATAATTTACAATGACATGTCGAATCCATTCTCCCAAATAATCGTGAGATGATAGTGATCAGGTTATGGCATCACCGAAAGATTTAAGGCAATACAATATTTTATGTTAGACGAATTGTATTTGTTTCCTATAAGATAGGTACCGGAAATCGTTCTGAAAGCATATACAAAGTATGCGTTTGCCGTGAGGACAAAATGGACTAGTTTTAATACCGAATAATAAATAAAACATATATGTATCAAATTATATATGCTTGATCAGAGACAAAGAGAGGTCAATAGCCTTCTACGAAAAAATGTAACCGCCACCGAAGTGACAGTACGGACGGGTACACACCTTCCATGGCAATCTTGAATTCAAATTCCGAGCCATCCCATCCGACTCGTGCAGAAAACAGAAAATCGCCGTCCATCGCTCCATCCCTGGGCGATTTTTCACCCATACTCCACTCCTAACCACCGTATACCCTTCACTCCACCTGCAACTCACCTAGCGCGGTGTGCGGGCGACCTACTGCTGCGGCGTTCGCTGTCCGTGGTCCGTCTGCGATTCGAGCCTACAGCCGCGAGATTCTCGCGGCGACTGTCTCACTGTCGGTGGCACCGCTCTCCTATCCCGCCTCGTTCGCTCAGTGGCACAGCTCGCACGCGTACCGCACCGGCACCGGGGCAGGGACGGCAGCTGCGGCGGCGGCGGCGGCGGCGGTCGGTGGCCGCGGCCGGCGCGACCAGCGCGCAGGCGCCCCATCGACCCCCGCCCTGGTTACCGTCATGCATATACAGCAACCGGACCGGGCCATCACCGCCGCCGCTCGGCCCTGTACCGGACCAGAGGCCGAGCAGGCGTCAGGCATATACAGCAACCGGACCGGGCCATCACCGCCGCCGCTCGGCCCTGTACCGGACCAGAGGCCGAGCAGGCGTCAGGCATATACAGCAACCGGACCGGGCCATCACCACCGCCGCTCGGCCCTGTACCGGACCAGAGGCCGAGCAGGCGTCAGGCATATACAGCAACCGGACCGGGCCATCACTGCCGCCGCTCGGCCCTGTACCGGACCAGAGGCCGAGCAGGCGTCAGGCATATACAGCAACCGGACCGGGCCATCACCGCCGCCGCTCGGCCCTGTACCGGACCAGAGGCCGAGCAGGCGTCAGGGATATACAGCAACCGGACCGGGCCATCACCGCCGCCGCTCGGCCCTGTACCGGACCAGAGGCCGAGCAGGCGTCAGGCATATACAGCAACCGGACCGGGCCATCACCACCGCCGCTCGGCCCTGTACCGGACCAGAGGCCGAGCAGGCGTCAGGCATATACAGCAACCGGACCGGGCCATCACCGCCGCCGCTCGGCCCTGTACCGGACCAGAGGCCGAGCAGGCGTCAGGCATATACAGCAACCGGACCGGGCCATCACCACCGCCGCTCGGCCCTGTACCGGACCAGAGGCCGAGCAGGCGTCAGGCATATACAGCAACCGGACCGGGCCATCACCACCGCCGCTCGGCCCTGTACCGGACCAGAGGCCGAGCAGGCGTCAGGCATATACAGCAACCGGACCGGGCCATCACCGCCGCCGCTCGGCCCTGTACCAGACCAGAGGCCGAGCAGGCGTCGCGGTCAGTGGCAGGTGCGGTCAGAGGGATAGCTGGAGGAGGCTGACACGCGTCACTGTCGGGGGACAGGACTGACGGCAGAGAGGGTGCTACTGACGGCAGAGAGGGTGTCACTGACGGCAGAGAGGGTGCTACTGACGGCAGAGAGGGTGCCACTGACGGCATAGAGGGTGTCACTGACGGCAGAGAGGGTGTCACTGACGGCAGAGAGGGTGTCACTGACGGCAGAGAGGGTGCTACTGACGGCAGAGAGGGTGTCACTGACGGCAGAGAGGGTGTCACTGACGGCAGAGAGGGTGCTACTGACGGCAGAGAGGGTGTCACTGACGGCAGAGAGGGTGTCACTGACGGCAGAGAGGGTGTCACTGACGGGGGACAGGACTGGCGGCAGAGAGGGTGCTACTGACGGCAGAGATGGTGTCACTGACGACAGACAGGGTGTCACTGACGGCAGAGAGGGTGTCACTGACGGCAGAGAGGGTGTCACTGACGGCAGACAGGGTGTCACTGACGACAGAGAGGGTGCTACTGACGGCAGAGAGGGTGTCACTGACGGCAGAGAGGGTGTCACTGACGGCAGAAAGGGTATCACTGACGGCAGAAAGGGTGCTACTGACGGCAGAGAGGGTGTCACTGGCGGCAGAGAGGGTGTCACTGACGGCAGAGAGGGTGTCACTGACGGCAGAGAAGGTGTCACTGACGGCAGAGAGGGTGTCACTGACGGCAGAGAAGGTGTGACTGACGGCAGAGAGGGTGTCACTGACGGCAGAGAGGGTGTCACTGACGGCAGAGAGGGTGTCACTGACGGCAGAGAGGGTATCACTGACGGCAGAAAGGGTGCTACTGACGGCAGAGAGGGTGTCACTGACGGCAGAGAAGGTGTCACTGACGGCAGAGAGGGTGTCACTGACGGCAGAGAGGGTGCTACTGACGGCAGAGAGGGCGTCACTGACGGCAGAGAGGGTGCTACTGACGGCAGAGAGGGTACTACTGACGGGGGACAGGACTGACGGTAGAGAGGGTGTCACTGACGGCAGAGAATGTGTCCTGACGGCAGAGAGGGTGCTACTGACGGCAGAGAGGGTGTCACTGACGGCAGAGAGGGTATCACTGACGGCAGAGAGGGTGCCACTGACGGCAGAGAGGGTGTTACTGACGGCAGAGAGGGTGTCACTGACAGGGGACAGGACTGACAGCAGAGAGGGTGCTACTGACGGCAGAGAGGGTGTCACTGACGACAGAGAGGGTGTCACTGACGGCAGAGAGGGTGCGACTGACGTCAGAGAGGGTGTCACTGACGGCAGAGAGGGTGTCACTGACGGCAGAGAGGGTGTCACTGACGGCAGAGATGGTATCACTGACGGCAGAGAGGGTGCTTCTGACGGCAGAGAGGGTGTCACTGACGTCAGAGAGGGTGTCACTGACGGCAGAGAGGGTGTCACTGACGGCAGAGAGGGTGTCACTGACGGCAGAGATGGTATCACTGACGGCAGAGAGGGTGCTACTGACGGAAGAGAGGGTGTCACTGACGTCAGAGAGGGTGTCACTGACGGCAGAGAGGGTGTCACTGACAGCAGAGAGGGTGTCACTGACGGCAGAGAGGGTATCACTGACGGCAGAGAGGGTGCTACTGACGGCAGATAGCGTGTTACTGACGGCAGAGAGGGTGTCACTGACGTCAGAGAGGGTGTCACTGACGGCAGAGAGGGTGTCACTGACGGCATAGAGGGTGCTACTGACGGCAGAGAGGGTGTCACTGGCGGCAGAGAGAGTGTCACTGACGGCAGAGAGGGTGTCACTGACGGCAGAGAGGGTGTCACTGACGGCAGAGAGGGCATCACTGACGGCAGATAGGGTGCTACTGGCGGCAGAGAGGGTGTTACTGACGGCAGAAAGGGTGCTACTGACGGCAGAGAGGGTGTCACTGACGGCAGAGAGGGTGTCACTGACGTCAGAGAGGGTGTCACTGACGGCAGAGAGGGTGTCACTGACGGCAGAGAGGGTATCACTGACGGCAGAGAGGGTGCTACTGACGGCAGAGAGGGTGTCACTGACGGCAGAGAGGGTGTCACTGACGACAGAGAGGGTATCACTGACGACAGAGAGGGTGTCACTGACGGCAGAGAGCGTATCACTGACGGCAGAGAGGGTGTCACTGACAGAAGAGAGGGTGTCACTGACGGCAGAGATGGTGTCACTGACGGCAGAGAGGGTGTCCTGACGGCAGAGAGGGTGTCACTGACGTCAGAGAGGGTGCTACTGACGTCAGAGAGGGTGTCACTGACGGCAGATAGGGTGTCACTGACGGCAGAAAGGTATCCCTGACGGCAGAGAGGGTGCTACTGACGGCAGAGAGGGTGTCACTGACGGCATAGAGGGTGTCACTGACGCAAAGGGATTGAATAACCTGTGCCTCTGACGGCAATGGGGTCGGACCGAAGCTCTTGGCGCTACAGGAGCTGTAGAATGGCAGTGCAGGACAGTCAGAACAGTTGTGGATGATATTTACCGACATTGTTTTCATGGTGGAATAGGTTTTACGCATACCCGTCTGTCTCTGTCTGCCAGAGTCAGACATGTACCCTTGGGAGCCACTGGAGTTCTTTTGGAAAGGGTGACAGCGACAGGAATGGTGCTAATGGGTTTCGAATGGTCTAGCTTCGAATGGTCCTTGGCTATTGAATGGTCCTTGGCTATTGCGTCAGGCTGCTGAGAGCCAGACCAAGCAAAGAAGCAAACGAAACCTCTAGCTGGCACCACTTAACTTTTTGAGTCGTCGAAATATCGGCTCACTTTCATGGACAGGGTTTCCAGCACAGAACATCAGGAGCAAAGCATCTACCGAATTCCATGCTGAGTTAAGCACCCACAAAATGTTAAAAAGTAAAGCAGGCTTGTAACAAATTTAACCCGGAAGACAGAAAGCACGGTGCTTACTGACCTGGTCATAAAATGTAATGAATATGATAAGTAACATACATATTGTATTTTGCATATTGAATACCCAAACAGGACCAAAGCTACGAACCACAATCGCTTCAGATTGCCAAAATCAAGATGATAACAAATGCCAAGAGACTGCAATGACACATAAATTTCAAAATACATATGGCAACGTGAGTATGACGCGTTCAATGTTTCTCTTGAGCTTATTATGGCCGTTTAAAATCATTTCGAACACCTGTTTTTCAGGAATCTCACAGAGGAAAAATCTAGGGAGAGTTAAACCTTGAGAGTGAGTTAGCAATGGAGTGTCAGACCCTGACCCAGGGTCAGGCGGGCCCAGGGCCACAGACCTGACAATACGCCCAACAAGGTACCACTCCAGCAAATGCGGGACCATGTCGGACGTACGTTGTCCCATATTTCTGAGACCAGATGTTTAAGTTTCGGACTCAGGCATGCTTTAGCGTTCCCTGAAATAACATTATGATATGGCGTAACGTACCCTGTTGACCGTTGTTAAGGAGTCGTTTCCGTCCTCGAATAAGCAGAACTCAATGATTATGGTGCCTCTTGAACCACTTCATACCACGCCGTCACCTTTAAGCTATACAGTGAACTTCTCAGCACTGTTGCTGGGGACTCCGAAGTCCAAAGATAGCGATTTAGCTTGTTTACTTGCCCATTAACCCTATTCCCTGCGGGACAGATTCTGCCCCTCCCGGTAGTTTGTGCACTTTCTGCTTCTAAACCGTTAGGCCTAGCGTCCTGAAACTTTGTGACTTTTCCCGAAATTGAATGACACGTGTTGTGTCAAAATTTTGAAGAGAAAAATCGCTCCAGCAAAGGCGGTTCCAGGGTCCTGTTTTGGGTAGGGTGTTACGAATGCGATTTTGCGGCGCATACTTTCTTCATGGTTTGCAGTGCAATAAATGCGTCAGAAACAATTTCAATGCAATATGCATCATAGATACTGGGATTGTATATATTTGTGGGGCAGAGGCGCACTCAGCATAAAAAATGGGAGGCGATACCCACCATCAAATTAGGTCCAACTTAAAATTAGTAAGATGATAAAAGCGTTACGCGCCCCATGTTTTTTCCTGGATCCGTCTATGCGCAATATATCAAATTTAAAAAATTACAGCATATAATGCCCACATGTGACGTTCATGTCGTCCCAAACAATCACGAACAGCACATATTTTTTATCTCAGAAAATCCCCCCATTTTACATTTTCTGAATACGTCTATGATTTTTTTTGTCTTTTGAAATATTAAAGACCAGTACATTTGAAGCTCAAAAAAGTTTCTGGAATGAAAATCGGTCCAGCCACATGGCCGCAATGACCTTTCAAAAAACACCCAAAAGTTTCGGATTTTTTGCCCCCTGCCCCCCCCCCCCCCATTTTTGAACAAAACAAAAATGTCGGGGTTCAACAAGAGAGATCTTGTCATGAAACATCGAACGGCGTTTTCCCCATCTAAATCGACCGAGCGGTTCTCGAGATCTCTGGGGGGGCAGAATCTGCCCCCCCCCCCCGCGCAGGTTAACGTAATTCTGGCCGCCCGCAGGGAATAGAGTTAAGGTTGAAGTGCACCCTGAACAGTGATCACTGATCCAAATGTTGCCTAGAAATCCAGGGCAAACTGCATTCTTGAGTTTCGTCATACAAGAAAGGTCATAATTTGTATGTGTGTCAGCTTCTGTTGGGTGTATTATCGTAACTAATTTTTAGATAATTGTGCATTATCCTTGTACAGTTCAATGGCTTGTGTCCAAGATGCTTTCATTAATGTATTAACGTTACTTGTGCCCATTGCTTGGGCCACGTTTCGTATTTATTTCGATGGGCCTTTATTGATGACATACCTATAACCTACCTCACATTTCCGAAACTCCTTTCTGGTCTTTTTACTTAATCGTTGTACCTTCTCGTTTGGTCTGGTTCAGAATAGACTCATTGCATCACATTTATCTTATAAGCGTATTTTTTGCACCTCGGGTGTTGAGGGCTTGAAGTACGCGATGAACTGCGCTTGTGTTGCAATATTACATAATAGAAGAAGACAAAACTTGTTCATTTTTAGACTAGGCACTGGTCGTCGAAACATTATTTTAATATTATTGAATCTCGAAGGCCAGTACCTACAAGTGAACAAGTTCTGTCTATTCGTTCGTATCATGATTCGTGTTCTGATCTTTCGTATCTTTCGTATCGTGAACCCAAGGTACATGCATACTTCAAAGTAAACTCCAAAGCATGTTATATTGACTGCATAATATATCACGTTTCCTTGTGCCATTTGATGAATTCCACCAAACGCAGATACAATCGTGACATATGTTGTCCCACTCGGTATCAACAAAATGTTACCAACAGACTTGAAATTTAACAAGATACTAGCATTGCATGCCAGTAAGAGGTTGCATAATTTAACCTAAGCTGTGTTACGTGGATAAACGTATATCAACCATTAAATGCGTTTAAGGTCACATTTAGCACTCTGCACTGTTTTGCACGCGATCCATTAGTGGTAAACGACACGACACGACACGCACACTGTACGTCCGGACTTCAGCGCCATACGACTGCTACACTGGTGTCATCAAGATGGTGGCATGACTCATGACGGTACCCTGGGCACAACAGAACTAGATAGACAATAATGAAGTGATCTAGAGGCACTATATTGTTTTGCGAACAAATCCAAATTCAGTTGACCTGGGAGCTGCTCATAATGCCCCAAGACGACCCCATGGTGATATCGATTTGTTTTATTCTCAACCTTTACCCATATTTCAGTGACCTTCGTCCGCCTTATGAACTCACTCATCACGTTCGATCCTTCGTCCGCCTTATGAACTCACTCATCACGTTCGATCCTTCGTCCGCCTTATGAACTCACTCATCACGCTCGATCCTTCGTCCGCCTTATGAACTCACTCATCACGCTCGATCCTTCGTCCGCCTTATGAACTCACTCATCACGCTCGATCCTTCGTCCGCCTTATGAACTCACTCATCACGCTCGATCCTTCGTCCGCCTTATGAACTCACTCATCACGTTCGACCCTTCGTCCGCCTTATGAACTCACTCATCACGCTCGATCCTTCGTCCGCCTTATGAACTCACTCATCACGTTCGACCCTTCGTCCGCCTTATGAACTCACTCATCACGCTCGATCTTTCGTCCGCCTTATGAACTCCCTCATCACGCTCGATAACTCTGAGACGCGTCTCAGCAAGCCCCTGATCCGCCTGCTCTTAACTATATCAGTCACTTGTCAAAGTGGCAGTCATGACCAGAAGAGTGTGCCATTTGTCAGTGTACTGTTACCACCCAGTTTTACTAGCACTTACCGGCTCTCATCTCCTTGGCGGGCGCTGCGGCCAAGGGCTTGGACCGTCGTCAATTTACCTTATGCCCGAGCTCGTGCTCCGCTTTTATGAAGGCTCCGCGCCTGTCATTGCTCGGCGTAATGAATTGCCTGTATCTAATGGCGGGCCGAAGTCCTCCAGAGTGAGTTATTTGCTGGTGTGTCGATCCACGGACTATTTCTGGACCTGCTGCATTTGACTCGAGCTCTGAAATGATCGTAATGTTTAGAGACATCGTGCGGCGTTGGAACGAGGTAGAGTAAAAGGAGGAACGAGGTAGAGTGTTGGGAGATAGAGTGACGGGATTGTATGTCTTGTCGCATCACAGACAGCTGCACGGCTGTTTTCAGTCGTTTCGCGTTGTGCCGACTACCATCTCGTCGCTTAAAAATCGCCCCTTAAGTTGTTCGTCTGGAATCAGTAACAGAGACAAAACTCATAAAAAGCTTGTGTTGCAAAACATGTGTAAATAGTCGTATATCAAGGACTGTATTATTGCTATGATTTTTGTTTTGGTTTAGCCTTTAACCCAAAATATCATTTGTGAATAAAATTGTATTATTTATCCAATCGAGTTTCATCCCGTGCTGTACCATTTCAATCATAACTTATTCTAAACGATCTTTGCTGCCGTATTCTGCCCTGCCAGTTATTCCTTCTTTAAAAGTGGTGGCAGTCAGTAAGTAGGTACATACTTAAAACATGAAAATGAATGAGGTTTTTATCGATCATATGATACACCGCAGAAGATCATCGGCGGCGGATGTTAGATACTGTGCCGGTAGCGCTGGTGTACTGCAGCGCAGCATACCATCTCCTTCACCCGGCTGTCCAGTTCCACTGTCCAGTTCCACTGTCCAGTTCCACTGTCCAGTTCCACTATCCAGTACCACTGTACAGTGTCCACTGTCCAGTTCCACTGTCCAGTTCCACTGTCCAGTTCCACTGTCCAGTTCCACTGTCCAGTTCCACTGTCCAGTACCACTGTCCAGTTCCACTGTCCAGTTCCACTGTCCAGTTCCACTGTCCAGTACCACTGTCCAGTTCCACTGTCCAGTTCCACTGTCCAGTTCCACTGTCCAGTTCCACTGTCCAGTGCCCAGTGTCGAGTGACCAGTGTCCAGTTCCACTGTCCAGTGTACACTGTCCAGTTCCACTGTCCAGTACCACTGTCCAGTGTCCAGTGTCGAGTGTCCAGTGTCCAGTTCCACTGTCCAGTGTCCACTGTCCAGTTCCACTGTCCAGTTCCACTGCCCAGTTCCACTGTCCAGTTTCACTGTCCAGTTCCACTGTCCAGTTCCACTGTCCAGTTCCACTGTCCAGTTCCACTGTCCAGTTCCACTGTCCAGTTCCACTGTCCAGTACCACTGTCCAGTGTCCAGTGTCGAGTGTCCAGTGTCCAGTTCCACTGTCCAGTGCCCACTGTCCAGTTCCACTGTCCAGTTCCACTGTCCAGTTCCACTGTCCAGTGTCCACTGTACAGTACCACTGTCCAGTGTCCAGTGTCCAGTGTCCAGTGTCCAGTTCCACTGTCCAGTGTCCACTGTCCAGTTCCACTGTCCAGTACCACTGTCCAGTGTCCAGTGTCGAGTGTCCAGTGTCCAGTTCCACTGTCCAGTGTCCAGTGTCCAGTGTCCACTGTCCAGTACCACTGTCCAGCTCCACTGTCCAGTGTTCAGTGTCCAGTACCACTGTCCAGTACCACTGTCCAGTACCACTGTCCAGTTCCACTGTCCAGTTCCACTGGCCAGTGTCCAGTGTCGAGTGTCCAGTGTCCAGTTCCACTGTCCAGTGTCCACTGTCCAGTTCCACTGTCCAGTTCCACTGTCCAGTTCCACTGTCCAGTGTCCACTGTCCAGTACCACTGTCCAGTGTCCAGTGTCGAGTGTCCAGTGTCCAGTTCCACTGTACAGTGTCCACTGTCCAGTTCCACTGTCCAGTGTCCAGTGTCGAGTGTCCACTGTCCAGTACCACTGTCCAGTGCCCACTGTCCAGTTCCACTGTCCAGTGTCCACTGTCCAGTACCACTGTCCAGTGTCGAGTGTCCAGTGTCGAGTGTCCAGTGTCCAGTTCCACTGTCCAGTGTCCACTGTCCAGTTCCACTGTCCAGTTCCACTATCCAGTACCACTGTCCAGTGTCCAGTGTCGAGTGTCCAGTGTCCAGTTCCACTGTCCAGTGTCCAGTGTCGAGTGTCCACTGTCCAGTACCACTGTCCAGTGTCCACTGTCCAGTGTCCACTGTCCAGTTCCACTGTCCAGTTCCACTGTCCAGTGTCCACTGTCCAGTACCACTGTCCAGTGTCCAGTGTCGAGTGTCCAGTGTCCAGTTCCACTGTCCAGTTCCACTGTCCAGTTCCACTGTCCAGTACCACTGTCCAGTTCCACTGTCCTGTTCCACTGTCCAGTTCCACTGTCCTGTTCCACTGTCCAGTTCCACTGTCCAGTTCCACTGTCCAGTTCCACTGTCCAGTTCCACTGTCCAGTTCCACCGTCCAGTTCCACTGTCCAGTTCCACTGTCCAGTGTCCACTGTCCAGTACCACTGTCCAGTGTCTAGTGTCGAGTGTCCAGTGTCCAGTTCCACTGTCCAGTGTACACTGTCCAGTTCCACTGTCCAGTGTCCACTGTCCAGTTCCACTGTCCAGTGTCCACTGTCCAGTATCACTATCCAGTGTCCAGTGTCGAGTGTCCAGTGTCCAGTTCCACTGTCCAGTGTCCACTGTCCAGTTCCACTGTCCAGTTCCACTGTCCAGTACCACTGTCCAGTGTCCAGTGTCGAGTGTCCAGTGTCCAGTTCCACTGTCCAGTGTACAGTGTCCAGTGTCCACTGTCCAGTACCACTGTCCAGCTCCACTGTCCAGTGTCCAGTGTCCAGTACCACTGTCCAGTACCACTGTCCAGTACCACTGTCCAGTTCCACTGTCCAGTTCCACTGTCCAGTGTCCAGTGTCGAGTGTCCAGTGTCCAGTTCCACTGTCCAGTGTCCACTGTCCAGTTCCACTGTCCAGTTCCACTGTCCAGTGTCCACTGTCCAGTACCACTGTCCAGTGTCCCGTGTCGAGTGTCCAGTGTCCAGTTCCACTGTCCAGTGTCCACTGTCCAGTTCCACTGTCCAGTACCACTGTCCAGTACCACTGTCCAGTGTCCAGTGTCGAGTGTCCAGTGTCCAGTTCCACTGTCCAGTGTCTAGTGTCGAGTGTCCACTGTCCAGTACCACTGTCCAGTGTCCACTGTCCAGTTCCAATGTCCAGTGTCCACTGTCCAGTGTCCAGTGTCGAGTGTCCAGTGTCCAGTTCCACTGTCCAGTGTCCACTGTCCAGTCCCACTGTCCAGTTCCACTGTCCAGTACCACTGTCCAGTGTCCAGTGTCGAGTGTCCAGTGTCCAGTTCCACTGTCCAGTGTCCAGTGTCGAGTGTCCACTGTCCAGTACCACTGTCCAGTGTCCACTGTCCAGTGTCCACTGTCCAGTGTCCACTGTCCAGTGTCCACTGTCCAGTTCCACTGTCCAGTGTCCACTGTCCAGTGTCCACTGTCCAGTGTCCACTGTCCAGTGTCCACTGTCCAGTACCACTGTCCAGTGTCCAGTGTCCAGTTCCACTGTCCAGTTCCACTGTCCAGTTCCACTGTTCAGTTCCACTTTCCAGTTCCACTGTCCAGTTCCACTGTCCAGTTCCACTGTCCAGTTCCACTGTCCAGTTCCACTGTCCAGTTCCACTGTCCAGTACCACTGTCCAGTGTCCACTGTCCAGTACCACTGTCCAGTGTCCACTGTCCAGTACCACTGTCCAGTTCCACTGTCCAGTACCACTGTCCAGTACCACTGTCCAGTTCCACTGTCCAGTTCCACTGTCCAGTACCACTGTCCAGTACCACTGTCCAGTGTCCAGTGTCGATAGATGAATCAGCTTGCGACTGTTATTGCTGGCGCTGTTCCAAAATGTCTTCAGGATATTGTAGGATAAAATATAAGGTCATGCGAATTCCTTATCACTTCTATTCAGCACAATTCGCAACGCAATAGAAAGAGACATGCACTGTGTTGCGTAATTTTCAAGTTGGCAAATGACAAAAGAATAGGATAAAGCGTTATTCGTCATCCCAAATATTCGGCTGCAGTTAAATATAAAATGCATAACAGAGAACTGAGGCCAATTTCACCATGGAAAAAAAGTTTGTAATTACACAGAATTTCTTTGTTATTACAAATCATTTTTACACATGTTTGTAGTTTGGATTTCACAACACCCCAGGGCAGTAAATCTCAATTTACTATTTACAAACTAGTTTACAAAGATATTGTTTGTAAAAATGTTCGCAATTGCACATGTTCTATTTCTCAAAGGTTGACGGAAGTGAGGAAATGTTTGCAATTACAAACTTGTAATTCCAGTGGGTCAAGGGTTCTGAATTTCAGAAATTGCATCAATAGTTGACGTTGTTTGACTGTTCAGGTTATTTTCTTGGTGAAGTTGTTACGTTGCCGAGGTTGTTAGGGTAATGGTTTAGTTATGCATAGGTATAGCTTCCAAAAGAAAGTTATTTCCCCGAGAGATTCGAACAGGGATCTCCATTATCCAGCTTTGAAGTAAAACTTTTGAGAGTAGTTCTGTTGTTATGCTCCGCCACCCGGCCGATGGCCAAATTCGGTTTACTCTAATTGCTTACCAAGATGTATTTTTATGATCAGAGTTTGCATTCCGACGAAATGTTAATTGAAAGATAATTATCCCTACACAGTGCACCTTACCGATTGCGCTATGATGTGAGTGGCGCCTCCGCGAGGAGAAACCGCATGGCGATATAATTGTAGCGGTCAACGATGTCTTGTGCAATGTGCAGTGAACCTTCACCCTTTACGACGGAAGAAATCGGCTAGGTTAGGTAAAAAAATGGTCGAGAAATTCAACGATCCTTCTTTTGAGAGTAGTTCTGTTGTTATGCTCCGCCACCCGGCCAATGGCCAAATTCGGTTTACTCTAATTGCTTACCAAGATGTATTTTTATGATCAAAGTTTGCATTCCGACGAAATGTTAATTGAAAGATAATTATCCCTATACCTAATTTTATTTTGAATACAAAAATAAACCACAATGTAAATATTTGTTAAATCAATCTGTTAACAATCACATTATTTGTCATTAGCATCAAGTGTAATACAAATGTTCTTAAAGGGAAATAATGACCTTTTTCCACTAAAATGGAGTTAGCACTTGAAATCGCCAGACGAGATCAAAATATATTGTAAATTCATCACATTTTGCATGAAAACTTTCCTACCGAAAGATATTTCAAGTTAAAGTTGATAAGCGTTCCACACTTTTAACGACCGGTACTTGCACTATTTCTGACCTTTTGTCAAGTACTTTTGGTCCTCATCAAACTGCGGGCTTTTCCCGTATTATTTTTTTTACGCAATGGAGTGGAAAATATATTGTGCGTTCTGCTTGTTGTGATTATATGCCCGGCGATCTTCTAAAACTAACAGCGATTGGAAAAAGTGGCAATAAAATCGGAAGCTCATCGATGCACATCAACGCGGCATAGTTAGTGGTTGCGACCCTCAATTTGTGCAATTCGATTCATTTGTTTTCAACATTAGGAGTTGTGTATAGTTTGTCTGTGGCTGTATATAACACTATGCTTTATTTTATCATGAAAAATAATAATTTTTCCCAAAAAAACTAACGAACAATAACACAAACTGGCAATTAAATCAGAAGCTCATCGATGCACATCGACGGCGACCTATTTAGCGTCGGCGATTTGTTTACAAAGTCATTGTCACGCTTCTCGGCGCACTTAACCATCTCGGCGCACTTGGCGAGTTGTTCCTGATTAGTATACCCAAGTCCCGTAGCAGGCTTTGTTAATGACGTCATTGGTGCCATTCTTGTGTAGCATTGCAAAATATATCTGATTTCGAGTTGAAAGCTAATTAAAGACTTATTCAAATGATTGTTTTTAAGTTTGAATTTTCTTGTTAATCATTATTAAAGGTATTTTATCACTGTATTTCATAGTAGTTGACACTTCAGAAACTTGTGACGTAATAATATTGTATCCAATATGCATTTACGGTTGCAGTCATGCATGAGGCAGCATGACTGCAACCGTATGTGGGCCCTGTGCCTGTGGTTGTTGACTCAATAAATAAAAAATAAAATTTCCCTCACCTTTTGCCATTGTGGCGCAGTGCCGAGTGCTTTGCGAATACTAGCTTGCCTGGGGTTCAATTCATTCCGCTCTTATTTTATTCGAGTTGGTATAGTTTGCATGTTGTTGTTATTCATGACTTATACTGATAGTCAGTCATGCATCACGGATGCTTCACGGATTGCTTCACGGATCAGAGCGCTGCTCGAACGCACGCTAGTAGCGCTTTCGTTCTCCATGGCAACCAGGCGTGAGCCAATGAAAAGTCAGAACGTATTCCCTTTCTGGCTTTTGATTGGCTGACGCCTGGTTGCCATGGAGAACGAAAGCGCTACTAGCGGGTGTCCGAGCAGCGCTCAGTTTGATCGGAAATGTCACAGAGGCTCCACAAATGCCGCACTCGATGTTAACAATGGTAGGGAAGGACGAATTTGTCAATGACCTTCATGACATGATGTACACAAGGTACTTGTTTTGTATTTCTTCCAAACTTACAACTTTGAATTTGGGAATAATTTTATTTAATTCTTAAATTTAAATAAAATGATTTTAAAAATATAACGGGAGCCTAAGAAATTGTTGCTAACAAAATCAAAAGGTCATTATTTCCCTTTAATTTCAAGGTTTCTGCTGTACTAACATTAATGTGTTTACAATTTTCCTTACAATCAGTAATTCAGAGGTGGTGAATATTTGTGAAATGTCTTTTTGTGAGGTTTGCAATATTTTCTTGCGTTTGTAATCGCAAACATGTGTAATTACTAACTTCTTTGTGAAATTGGCCTCAGACAGCAACCTCTCGCTAAAACTTTTTCTGAAACCTGTTAACCATAAGTCTACTTTTCCTGTAATATTGTGGCTCATTGGAGTAGGTACGCTTTTTGGTCGCCCACTCAGCTATGAATGACATCTCCGAGGAAAATGCACCGGCAATCTGACGGTAGCAGCTCTTGATGCTGAGTTTGACGCATAATTATTATATATAAAAAAATCAGATTGTCATCAATTCAATAATACAATAATTATTTTTGATTCAGGTGCCTAGAAAATGGATGATTTATTGTTCAGATTTCAGATGTATATTTTATGACGCATTTTTTTCTTCTTGTGTTCTATTATTACATTTTCCGAAATGTCTTGTATTATTCTCATTTTTCCGTGAGTCGTCATCAGCCATGATTGCGTCCCTTCTTCCGGGATCTGTTCCTTGTATGGGCCCGATGGAGCTGCCGCAGTGTCTGCCGAATTCTCCTGACTGCGTGTGACCGACCGGCCACGAGCGGCCATGCAATATTCAAACAGAGCCCCACGGCGTGTGTTCCGGTGAATACTGCACGCTCGCCCGGCTCTGTGGGTCACACGCTGGGAGAGACACGGGAACGGACGTCTTCAGTAGGTACTGCACGCTCGCCCGGCTCTGTGGGTCACACCGCTGGGAGAGACACGGGAACGGACGTCTTCAGCAGGTACAGCACGCTCTCCCGGCTCTGTGGGTCACACGCTGGGAGAGACACGGGAACGGACCGTCTTCAGCAGGTACTGCACGCTCTCCCCGGCTCTGTGGGTCACACGCTGGGAGAGACACGGGAACGGACGTCTTCAGCAGGTACTGCACGCTCGCCCGCTCTGTGGGTCCACACGCTGGGAGAGACCACGGAACGGACGTCTTCAGCAGGTACTTCACAGCTCGCTCGGTAGCTCAAGAGGGTAGAGGGCCTCCGCAAAAAGTATATAAATTGACACATATGGGTCCACGCCAATATCGAACCGACGCGGACGAGGGGCGGGTATCGGTCCTCAAGATCTCCAAAGCTACGCTAGGTAGCTGCAAAGTCGTTCTACTGGTTTTAAGTTGAAAGCATGCTTCAGTGACGCGTTATCTATTTTACAAACCGTACATTTGTATTTTTACTACGATTTTGCTCCCACTGGGGGGGGGGGGTGGAATTTGGTCACCGGGGGGCAGCCAGCCGGTCACTGCGGGGGCAGTTCCCCCCTCCCCCAGTTAACACGTTAGCCGAGACCTCGTCAGACGAACCAGCGCTGACATTGTCAATATCAATCACGACTCTCGCGAAGTAGGAGCCCGGCAGCGTCAACAAGCCCACAGCGCTATCAATGACACATACAGGCGTGCAATTGTCGCCAGAAGTCCCCTCGACAGCGCCGGCGCAGCTCCGAGCTTTTGAGCCAAACCGCCAGAGCGCAGCAGCTGGGACCTTGACCCCTGACCATTTAACCAGCCGTCGCTCCAGCTTCTGGCTGGTGGCCGCCAGAGGCGCTCCATCGCCAGCGGAGTCGCCTCCCCTACGTCGTCGGGCCCGGCAAACCCAGGCCGGCCGAAATCGACCGGACGCGCCGGCAGGCCTGCCGTCCCGAGCTGCCGGGTCACGACAGGCTGCTGCAGCCGCCGACCCCGGCACCGGGTCAAGGTCAGGTCAAGGTCAGCTCGCCGCCTCCGAGGCGTATCAGAGAGCGATCCCGGCAGATACGGCACGGGAGCGCCGCTACAAAGGCCGCCGTGCCTCAGTGTCGCCCAGCAGCGATAAGCACCCTAATTAATCAGGGCTCTCCGGTCTGAGAGGGCTCTGACAGTGGTTCCGGTTCGGCTGGGGTGGCGGCTGCGGCGGCGACGGCGGTCGGCGGGCAGCCGGTGTAGAGCGGCCCGGGAGCCGAGCACGGCGGCGGCCGGTACCGGGCATGGGGCGTCGGCTATTGAGCGCAGCCTAATCACACAGACGCTGCCGCCGCCGCCGCCGCCGGCACCACGCCGTCAATACGGCGCACACACACAATTGTGGCGCGGGTAGGCGGCGGCGGCGGCGGCGGTGTGCAGCGGTGATGGTGGTGGCTCGTCTCTGGGTGGTCCGCCCTGTTCGCCGCCCGGTCCCGCCCGGTGCTCGGGACCAATCCTCGCCAGATATTGGTGCCCACTGCCCACTGCCCGACTGCCCACTGCCCACAGCCCACAGCCCACAGCCCACTGTCCACTGCCACTGTCCACTGTCCACTGTCCACTGTCCACTGTCCACTGTCCACTGTCCATGTCCCACTGTCCACTGTCCACTGTCCACTGTCCACTGTCCACTGTCCACTGTCACTGTCCACTGTCCACTGTCCACTGTCCACTGTCCACTGTCCACTGTCACTGTCCACTGCCCCACTGCCCACTGCCACTGCCCACTGCCCACTGCCCACTGCCCACTGCCCACTGCCACTGCCCACTGCCCACTGCCCACTGCCCACTGCCCACTGCCCACTGCCCACTGCCCACTGCCCACTGCCCACTGCCACTGCCCACTGCCCACTGCCCACTGCCACTGCCCACTGCCCACTGCCCACTGGCCACTGTCCCCCACTGTGCCACATGCCCACTGCCCCCACTGCCCCCCACTGCCCACTGCCCACTGCCCACTGCCCACTGCCACTGCCCACTGCCCACTGCCCACTGCCCACTGCCCACCTGCCCACTGCCCCTGCCCACTGCCCACTGCCCACTGCCCACTGCACCACTGCCCACTGCCCACTGCCCACTGCCCCACTGCCCACTGCCCACTGCCCACTGCCACTGCCCACTGCCCACTGCCCACTGACATGCACTGCCCACTGCCCACTGCCCACTGCCACTGCACTGCCCACTGCCCACTGCCCACTGCCCACTGCCCACTGCCCATGCCACTGCCCACTGCCCCACTGCCCACTGCCCACGCCCACTGCCCACTGCCCACTGCCCACTGCCCACTGCCCACTGCCCACTGCCACTGCCCACTGCCCACTGCCCACTGCCACAGCCATGCCCATGCCCTGCCACTGCCACTCGCCCACTGCCCACTGGCCCACTGGCCCACTGCCCATGCCCACTGACCCACTGCCCACTGCCACTGCCCACTGCACTGCCACTCCCACTGCCACTGCCACTGCCCACTGCCCACTGCCAACTGCCCACTGCCCACTGCCCACTGCACTGCCCACTGCAGCCACTGCCTCACTGCCCACTGCCCACTGCCACACTGCCCACACTGCCCACATAGCCCAATGCCACTGCCCACAGACCAGCCGGCTGCCATGCCATAGTGCTATCAGACTCACATTGACGAGAACATACGGTCCGCAGCATCGGAAACGACCAACGACCACGAAACACAGCCGAACGGGCCACAGACAGCTACAGGCCGAAC
>JAXIVJ010012834.1:0-39055 GCA_036785665.1 Chirona hameri | reverse complement strand
AAAGCTGACGCCCCTCCGATCAGTGACGGCGCCTCTCCGGCCCGTGACGGCGCCCTCCGGCCCGTGACGGCGCCATCCGGCCCGTGACGGCGCCCTCCGGCCCGTGAAGGCGCCCCTCCGGCCAGTGACGGCGCCCCTCCGGTTAGACTAGATAGAATAGTTGTAATAGCAATATAGACTAACGTGACTAAAACTTGCATTGGTCGACGAAGGGAGCTGTTCCATATATGTTCACAGCGGTCGAAATCCACAATTTTGACACAACAGTACCGGTAAAATGTTGACGGTGGCCTAAATTTTAGGGGTGGCAATGCCACCCCAGTGTCACGGCAGGGGTGGCAGTCTGCCACCCCTGCCCCTATGGTGGCGCCGCCATTGGTCGAGGTGGGGGTCATTCTGTTTGATCTTAAGGAAATAACACTGTTTTATGGCCCATGGTCCTGCTGCACCGATTAGTCACAAAATTGGTGCTGAATATGTAGTGTTCGGTACGCGCGACAGATTTTCTATTGGAAGCGCAAATGTCTTTTCCTACCTCAGCGCCCTCTCTATTGTTTCCTGTAACTTGGATATTTCGCAAATATTTAGCACAAATATGCGTACGAATCAATAACATGGTAATGCTAAATTAACAACTACTTTTAGTTGTATTTGTATTTGGGCAATCCCGGATAAACTCCGAGCTATTACTATACCCATCGTCAGCAGATAAATTGCAGGTTAAAGGTCATGAGGACAAACACAGTCATATACACACACACACACACACTCACACACACACACACATACACACACACACACACACACACACACACGCATGCACGCACGCACGCACGCACGCACTCACGCACACACACACACACACACACACACACACACACACACACACACACACACACACACACACACACACACACACACACACACACACACACACACACACACACACACACACACACACACACACACACACACACACACACACACACACACACACACACACACACACACACACACACACACACACACACACACACACACACACACACACACACACACACACACACACACACACACACACACACACACACACACACACACACACACACACACACACACACACACACACACACACACACACACACACACACACACACACACACACACACACACACACACACACACACACACACACACACACACACACACACACACACACACACACACACACACACACACACACACACACACACACACACACACACACACACACACACACACACACACACACACACACACACACACACACACACACACACACACACACACACACACACACACACACACACACACACACACACACACACACACACACACACACACACACACACACACACACACACACACACACACACACACACACACACACACACACACACACACACACACACACACACACACACACACACACACACACACACACACACACACACACACACACACACACACACACACACACACACACACACACACACACACACACACACACACACACACACACACACACACACACACACACACACACACACACACACACACACACACACACACACACACACACACACACACACACACACACACACACACACACACACACACACACACACACACACACACACACACACACACACACACACACACACACACACACACACACACACACACACACACACACACACACACACACACACACACACACACACACACACACACACACACACACACACACACACACACACACACACACACACACACACACACACACACACACACACACACACACACACACACACACACACACACACACACACACACACACACACACACACACACACACACACACACACACACACACACACACACACACACACACACACACACACACACACACACACACACACACACACACACACACACACACACACACACACACACACACACACACACACACACACACACACACACACACACACACACACACACACACACACACACACACACACACACACACACACACACACACACACACACACACACACACACACACACACACACACACACACACACACACACACACACACACACACACACACACACACACACACACACACACACACACACACACACACACACACACACACACACACACACACACACACACACACACACACACACACACACACACACACACACACACACACACACACACACACACACACACACACACACACACACACACACACACACACACACACACACACACACACACACACACACACACACACACACACACACACACACACACACACACACACACACACACACACACACACACACACACACACACACACACACACACACACACACACACACACACACACACACACACACACACACACACACACACACACACACACACACACACACACACACACACACACACACACACACACACACACACACACACACACACACACACACACACACACACACACACACACACACACACACACACACACACACACACACACACACACACACACACACACACACACACACACACACACACACACACACACACACACACACACACACACACACACACACACACACACACACACACACACACACACACACACACACACACACACACACACACACACACACACACACACACACACACACACACACACACACACACACACACACACACACACACACACACACACACACACACACACACACACACACACACACACACACACACACACACACACACACACACACACACACACACACACACACACACACACACACACACACACACACACACACACACACACACACACACACACACACACACACACACACACACACACACACACACACACACACACACACACACACACACACACACACACACACACACACACACACACACACACACACACACACACACACACACACACACACACACACACACACACACACACACACACACACACACACACACACACACACACACACACACACACACACACACAGACACACACACACACACACACACACACACACACACACACACACACACACACACACACACACACACACACACACACACACACACACACACACACACACACACACACACACACACACACACACACACACACACACACACACACACACACACACACACACACACACACACACACACACACACACACACACACACACACACACACACACACACACACACACACACACACACACACACACACACACACACACACACACACACACACACACACACACACACACACACACACACACACACACACACACACACACACACACACACACACACACACACACACACACACACACACACACACACACACACACACACACACACACACACACACACACACACACACACACACACACACACACACACACACACACACACACACACACACACACACACACACACACACACACACACACACACACACACACACACACACACACACACACACACACACACACACACACACACACACACACACACACACACACACACACACACACACACACACACACACACACACACACACACACACACACACACACACACACACACACACACACACACACACACACACACACACACACACACACACACACACACACACACACACACACACACACACACACACACACACACACACACACACACACACACACACACACACACACACACACACACACACACACACACACACACACACACACACACACACACACACACACACACACACACACACACACACACACACACACACACACACACACACACACACACACACACACACACACACACACACACACACACACACACACACACACACACACACACACACACACACAAGTGCATCTGTCAGGACTCCGCCGCACAAACAGCTCACTGCGCTCTCACATGTCCCGCGAGATGTCGTTTCAACTGCGGCATCGAAAAGAGGCAATCGGGAGTTGTCCAAGGTAGTCAGGCAGTTCATTGTACAAAGTAGGTGCGCGGATAGAAAAACGTCGTTTTCCCATCTCAGTCCGTGAACGAGGTATAAACAGGTCACCGTCCTGTCTCGTGGGTCGACCGTGCACCTCACCCACAGTCCGGAGCATACGGGCAAGTGAGTCGGGCTCGCCTGAATGAAGCACCTTGTGGGTGAGTGACATGGTGTGAAGCCTGCCTAGATCTACAGCGGAGAGCCAGCCAAGCCTCTGATGTAGGTCCGACACGTGATCATACTTTTTGCGGCCGAAAATGAGTTTCGCAGCAAAGTTTAACACTTTTTGAATCCTGGACATATTAAGCTGTGAGCCGTTGCAGTACACTGACATGCAATAGCGGACCTTTGACAGAACCAAGGCGTTCACCAGAGTGGTCAGGACACTAGCAGGCAGGCTGTGCTTCAGATGTGATAGACCAGTTAAGATGCCGAAACAGCGTTTACTGACAAGCGATACGTGTGAATTCCAACTGAGGTTGCGATCAAAAACAAGTCCGAGATTTCTAGCTTTTGAACAGGGGACAAGAGGACGATCGCGAAATTTGACAGTGAAATGGGGAACGGTGCGAAGATTTTGTTGGCTTCCAAGCAGCATCAGCTGCGTTTTGTCGGCGTTGACTTTAAGGCCGTTGAATCTGAACCAGTCATCGAGTGACGCTAGAACACGCTCCAAACGAGCAACATCTATTTAACTGATATGTGGGTCCCCTAACCGAAAGCTGGGTATCATCCGCGTACTGGACCACCACAGCGTCCTCCGCGAAGAGACTCAAGTCATTCGCGAACACGCTGAAGAAGAGGGGGCCCAGCGCGGATTCCTGGAATACGTCGATGCTGTTGGAAGTTTAGAGGAGACTTTCGAAGTACCCGTGCGGTCAGTGATGCTGACGCTTTGGGTGTGATTGCGAAGATAGGCCGAAAACCAAGAGGTATCAATACCATATGCGCGCAGCTTGATGAGCAATTTTTAGTGGTCTATCACATCGAAGCACTTGCTGAGATCTAGGAGGCAGAGCAGCGATATTTCTCCACGGTCGTTTGCGGATAGGATGTGGTCGGAAATGGTGGTCAACGCGGTCTCCGTGGAGTGGCGGGGGCGGAAACCGTGCTGGGATGAGGAGAGGTGGTAGGAGGAGAGATAATCATAGAGCTGCTGATGGACTGCGCGCTCCACGATTTTGGCTATCACAGGAACAATGGATATTGGGCGATAGTTGGAAGGTTGAGTGTGATCGCCGGACTTGAAGATGGGTAGGACTAAGGAATGCTTCCAGGATGTGGGAACTTCGGAGAGGGATAGACTGGAGTTGACCAGATGGAGAAATATCGTACCGATGACATCAAAACTGAGGCGGACAACACGTAGGCAGATGCCGTCCTCGCCACTGGCGGATGAGCTGTTCATAGCCGAAAACTATGGCTCGCAACTCGGACAGCGAGAGGGGCGACAGTTTAGTTGCAGTTTAGTTGCACTCAAAAATACTTTATTTTCCATGCAATTCATATTTCTAATTACTTCCTTGATTGTTATCATTCTTGGAACCGCAGAACGCCAAAATTATGCCGGTATGGCATAAGGGTGCGGTTATATCCCGGATATAGAATCTATATTTATGTCGACATTCGTGGCGCAGCTGATACCAAGGGCGGATTCAGGATATTTTGGGAGGGGTGGCCGCAGGTCAATTTAGGGGCGCCTTCCAAAGGAAGGGCGCCGCCACTGACTGAAAGGGCGCCGTCACTGGCCGAAAGGGCGCCGTTAAATGGCCGAAAGGGCGCCGTCAATGGCCGAAAGGGCACCGTCAATGGCCGTAAGGGCGCCGTCAATGGCCGTAAGGGCGCCTTCACTGGCCGGAAGGGCGCCTCGGGTCAAAAGGACCAGGTCATGACCTGTATGACCTGATACTCGGTAAGTTACTTTCAACAGGGCGCCCAAAAGGCGTCCAAGCGGTCCATAAGGACGCTGCGTGCTCACGGGCTGTCCATCGCCGGGAGCCTTGCGGCGCCCCGTGCTTATTGGGAGAAAGGTACTTCGTCTAGTATACAGGATGCTACTTTTAGGACCCTTTGTCAAAGCAAGGTACTACACAGAGTACATGAGAGTGGAACGTAGTCTATATTTTTAAGTGGGCTCTTCAATAAGTATCTAAATGGTACTAAGCACCATTGGATACTAAAATTAAATCATTGAGTACTTGGAGTACCCTAATCTTTATAGGCCTATGCTAGTTTTAGCAGAAATATGGTAATGAAAAATCTGAGCGCTTAACCAAGTATTTGTAAGGTTCTGATTGTAGCATACCTTGGATTCTTAACCATTTTACCACCTACATGGCCCTTCATCTAGCACCTAATGGGTACTAAAATCCTATTGGATACTTTTGTAAGTATTAGGAGTTCTAAATATTTATATGTGTGTAGCCTTGCCTCTTTGAGTTGACAAGGCTAGTTTTCAAATAGGCCTGTGGTGCCCATCTCATAATCTGGCTGTTGCGTCCCCGTCACCCCGTCACCATCTCATAAGTCGATCCCTCCACCGGGGGCCTCTGCTGACACTGCACGACCCGAGCGGCGGCCGCCGACGCGTCAGCTACCGCTGCCCCGGCAGTTGTGCAAGTCATCGTTATCAGAGGGGCACCGTCGAGTGTCTACCCTGTGACCCTGTGCTCTGTATTCCGGCTGGCAGACCGCCGCGCACTAACAGGTTCGACCAATCATGAATAGCCTCATGTAGACCAATCAGGACACAAAGGGTCGGCCTCGCTGCACAGAGACAGAGGTATCTCTCACCCCTTCTTCCGCGGACGCTCACGACGCTCGGGACGTGTTTCTCTGTCGCTCCTGCAATATATACAACAACCTTTTGAGTCAAGATGTGTTAACTACCAAACGGACGATAGCACCCGACAGTGCTACAGGCCCTTTTCCACCAGGTGATACCTACTTTGAAGCGACTGGAAGGCCATTTTCGCCATCTATCCTTACCTCTTTGAGTTGACAAGGCTAGTTTTCAAATAGGCCCTTTTCTCTTTTCATCTCTGAGAATTAATTACTTACTAAACGTTATCTTGTTCTCTTCATGACCTTGTAATATTGTTCTCATCACGAAGTTGCGAAGTTCATGAAACAAACTCACTAGTCACTGTCATTGTTATTGATCAGGATTTCTCAACATTCATCTTGAATTGATATATAGTTATATCACAAGTTGATCCTAATTGAATTGAAACTTTCAGCTTTTGATAGCAACTTGATCCTTTTAAGGTATTAGCTAGGTATTAGGTAGCCTACGCCCTACCCTTACTCACACTAACAGGTAGGGTAAAAGTCCAATCTTCGGCACGTTTTAACCTCAGACTTTTAAAGTTTGCATGCTATCTGAATGCAGATGATAATAACACACAGTGTTTTAGTGGTTTGGTATTGTCAGTGGCGCACGCAGGATTCCATTTCGGGGGGGGGGGTCAGAGCCCTAAGAGCGGGCCCCTTGCATGTGCGGGCCCCACCCGTTTTAGAAAACTTCGCGGATTTCGGTCACTTGTTTTTGAGCGGGCCCCTACGGCATGGGATCTGAGACATGACAATTGTCTTGTCAATGTCGTGTAAGGTGACTGCGTGTGCTTCTGATGTGCGAATTTTAGGTGCGTGCGCTATTGATGAGCGGTACAACTGTCGAGAGTTGACGAAAGGAGGTCAATGACAACACGCAACAGTGGTGACTGGTGAACCGATACGGTATTTTCGTAGCATGTATGTGTGATCAGTTGGCGCGATACATGGCTGATTTTTACAACATACAGCATCGCAACAAATGTGGAGACGGTCTCACGCATGCCTTGGGAAGGCATAACCAACGGATCCAGGACCTGGTGTCAACCAGTTGCTGCATGCCTGCTCTGGAAGCTGCGCACAGGCTTTCTGGAATTTGGTCAAAATGAGAGAAGCACGGGGAACAGATCGCGTAAAAATGTAAAACGTCGTAATAACTAGAGGTGTTTTTTTCGGGAGATCTGCTACCCATTCTCTTTGGTGGGCTTGGATACTCAACATCATCGGTCCCTAGGTATGTACATCTCTAGTATTGACGATAAAACGTAACATGTGGGGCATTCCACAACAAAACGACCAATTTGTCCCCAATTTGACACCCGACCATTTTCGATTTTGATGAAAATGGGTGTATAGGGTAATC
This sequence comes from Chirona hameri, assembly GCA_036785665.1. Taxonomy (NCBI): domain Eukaryota; kingdom Metazoa; phylum Arthropoda; class Thecostraca; order Balanomorpha; family Balanidae; genus Chirona; species Chirona hameri. Next base: position 30,733 of record JAXIVJ010012834.1, on the reverse strand, counting down.
TTATGCGTAGAAAACGGCTGCCACAATCCTAGACTTCTCAAGTCACGTGTTTTCAAGTTATCGCCTCAGGCATTTTCGAAAGTTCACTGAGCAAGGCTAACTTTGATGAGATGTAACTCGTACACTATTGATTGCAGTTCCAAACAACTAAAAATGGTTAAAATGACAAAGATATGACAAATATTCTGGCTATCAATTTTTTTTGTGACGTCATGATTTTGTGATCTATTTTTGGGTCATTTTTGGTTACCCCTAGCGCCGTGAAAGTCGAAAATATTTTGACGTCAAAAATATCCTTGATCAATTAGCTTTCAGTAAAAAAATGAATGTGGTTCTTTCTATAAATATTATATTTATAATTTCAAAGATTATAATTGCATGATAGTTAGGAGCAGATTCTGCTTCCTGTCCTAAATATACATCCTAGAAACTCAGGGCTAGTCGCAAACGATTCGCCGTGATTTTAACTACATTATTTGTACTATTAAAAGTGAAACAAAATATTCCCAGGGGCGCAGGCAGGAGACCAAAAAAGGGTGTTAATTTGAGTGAACGTGTGTAGAGATTTGAACCGCGATAACTTGGATGGCTTCCAAAGAAAATGTCTTAAAATTGTCCATAACCATGTTTTCGATGATGCTGAACTTTAATATTGTAATTATTTTTGTTTGATACATTTTCAAAAATCAAAATCGAAAAATAATTTGCAAACATTTTTTCTTCTTCATTTTTTGTATATTTGTATTTATTAAATTTGTATTTAATGTGTATTTAATTTGTATTTAATCATGAAAAACAAATACATTACGTCTGACTTAAATTCATCAGATCAACTTTGGAATGTCTCCAGAAATATTAAAACATATGCCCAAAAGCACGGCACAATCTTGTGACATGCCACAATGGTGGCATGGTTTTGGGCATTTGTTGACGTTTCTGTTGAAATTGGATGATTATTTTATGAATTTGATATTGAAAATGGTTAATTAGTTGTTCAGTACTCATTTCGTCTGGGAAATTTGAAGAAGAAAAAAACTTGGAAATAAAGTTTAATTTTTTCTTTTTGCCAAAAAAATGAAAATATTTGGGCACAAAATCATCGAAGACGTTGCTCTGGATAATTGTAAGCCATTTGATTGAGTCATTCAAGTTATAGAGGTTAAAACTTTTACACACGTTCACTCAATTTGTCACCCCTTTTTCGGTGTCCTGCCTACGCCCCTGGAAATATTTTTTCACTTTTAATAGTACAAATAATGTAGTTAAAGGAAATAGTTCACCTTTAACATTAGTTTTAAACTGAGATAGCAGTTTTGTAGCCCGTGTTGGGAAACCCGTATCTGCAAATTTTCTTGACTGAAAAGACTCCAGCCGAATATATTCGAGTTTTTGGCGAAGGAATGCGGTGCTGGCGAAAGAATGTTGTACTGGTTCTAGCCCGGGCAGAGGCTGTACCATCAGCCAATCTGCTTGCAGCTGGTGCTAGCAATCGAACGCCGGCCGCCGGTTGGCACATCTCCAATGCGAGTCTATCTTTACGTGACTACTTTCGAATCTGATTGGCTGAACCATTTTTTACATTCGCGTGACGTCAGGACTCTGACTCAGAGATTATGCATATAGTTTTGATAAACAAAAAAAATTTACGGCCTTCTGTCCTGCATCGGCGCGATATAAGGCCATTTTTGACCATATAAAAGAAATTGTATTAAAAAATATAATCAAATCGTGTTGGGTAAAAAATTTCCAAGGTGAACTATTTCCTTTAAAACCACGGCGAATCGTTTGCAACTAACCCTGAGTCTCTAGAATGTATATTTAGGGCAGAGGGCAGAATCTGCTCCCAATTATGATGCAATTATAATCTTTGAAATAATAAATAAAATATTCATATAAAGAACCACACCCATTTTTTATTTATTGAAAGCTAATTGATCATAGATGTTTTTGACGTCAAAATATTTTCGACTTTCAGGGCGCTAGGGGTAACCAAAAATGACCCAAAAATATATAACAAAATCATGACGTCACAAAATCAAAATTTTGAAAAAATGAGATAGCCAAAATATTTGTCATATCTTTCTCATTCTAACAATATACAGTTGTTTGGAACTGCAATCAATAGTGTACGAGTTACAGCTTATCGAAGTTAGCCTTGCTCAGTGAACATTCAAAAATGCCTGAGGCGATAACTTGAATGCTAATACTAACCTGTTGCTAATGCTAATACTAATCTGTTGGTATTAGCAGGTTAGAAAGTATTGTAGAAAGTGACAGTTTAGCAAAGTATGGCATTTTTACAGCCATTTATGATGGGTGAGTTTTGTTAAAGCCGAGTACATCATACGGTCTTCTTTAGGCTGAATTTTCCACTCTTAATGCTTATTTTTAGGCTGAATTTTCCACTCCCCACCCTGGCTTCAAAACAATTCTAGGACCTGCACCACTTTTTCCAAGCGTAGCCCAGTCAGGGCGCCGTTCAGATTTGCCATTTATACATTGGTCCCTATGGCGCCAGCGATGTTTTGCCCCCCCAGGACGGCTGACGCCACCATACAGTGTGGGAACGGGCCGTCCGGCGTATGCGGCGCGCGAGTTGGCTGTCTAGGTATTATAATTGATGTCAGTGGGTAAAACAGTAAGGAATGTAACGTCCAAATGAGTTAGGCAAGATATAATTTGTATCGTAATTGTTTTGTCTACGATAAATTAAATAGTATTGTTTTCTATCAATAACTATATGTCCATAGATTATATCTTTATCTATTGAATTAAAATCCAGAAAATATACGAAGTAGTAGTCGAAGTAGTGTCTATTTCAGTCAGGGGCGTAGCCAGGATTTCGGCCAGGGGGGGGGGGTGGGGGGGGGGCAAACGGGATCAGAGGGGCCCTCGTAGCCAATTGGGGGCCCACACACTGGCGGATCTAGGGTTCGAGTTTGGGGGTAAAAATTTATATCCCATCAAACCCATCAAACCGCCTGAAATCAGCACAAAATGTACACATTTACTGATAAGAAAATCTAAGCAACTTTATCTAAGGAAGTTTGTTTAAATCAGCTATCAATGCATAAGCAAGCGAAATCCGATGAGTTTTTAGAAATGTGTGAGACTTTTTGGGATTCCCCCCCTAAAACAAACTTGGCAGATCCAGGGGAAAAGGGGCCATAGCAGCCGTCAAACCGCCTGAAATCAGCACAAAATGTACACATTTCCTGATAAGAAAATCTAAGCAACTTTATCTAAGGAAAGTTTGTTTTAAATCAGCTATCAATGCATAAGCAAGCAAAATCTGATGAGTTTTCAGAAATGTGAGACTGGGATTCCCCCTAAAAAAAAACTTCCGTGCCTGGAGTCCTGGATTCCTGGAGTTTTTTAATATCTCAGCAACTAGGGTGAATCTGGAGAAATGATGTAATGGTTCAATTCAGAAAATTGTGTTCTATAGACCAGTGCCAATAACCCCAACTAAGCGATGTGAGTAGGCACACTCCCTTTAAAAGTCGATAACATTAACTCGGTAGGCCTGAGGCAGGCACGTAGCCAAGGGGGGGGGGGGGCGGGGGAGGCTACCCGCCCCCCCGCCCTGGAGGCCCGGCGGGCCCTTTTCGGGCGCGCACCGAAAAGGGCCGACAAGACCACGCTCATGGACTACGCGAAGCGTGGTCTTTAAGAGTTTAGAGCATTTCAGAGGTTCTTTAGGGGCACCAGGGCCCTTTCTGAAAGACCACGAGGGCCCTTGGACGTTCAGCAGAGCCCTGTACATGTCGGAAGGGCCCCTGTACAAGCCGAAAGGGCCCCTGAGCGGGTCAAATGGCCCCTGAACACGTCGAATGAGCACCGAGCCAGCACAGAGGGACCCCTGGGAAGGTCGGAGAGGCCCCTGAGCATGTCGGCAGGGCGACAAAGCAGCCAGTGCAGTCCCTTGCCAGGTCTTAAGGACCCCCTGAACAGGCTGGAGGGCCCCTGGACAGACCAGCACCAGAGGGCCTCTGGGAAGTTAAAAGGGCCCCTGTGCATGTCAGAGGGGCCCTGACCAGACCAAAAGGGCCCCTGAACATGCCGAATGGGCTCCTAGTCAGCACGGAGGGGCCCCAGTGCAGGTCGAAGGGCCCTCTGAGCATGTTGACAAGGCGACAAAACAGAAAGCGCAGTCTCTTGCCAGGTTGGAAGGGCCCCTTAGAAGGCTGGAGGGCTCCTGGGCAGACCAGAGGGCCCTTGGGAAGCTCAAAGGGCCCCTGTGCATGTCAAAGGGGCCCCTGACCAGACCGAAAGGGTCCCTGAGCAGGTCAGATGGCCCCTGATTACGTCGAATGGGCCTCTGGCCAGCACAGAAGGACCCCTGGGCAGGTCGGAGAGGCCCCTGGGGATGTCGGCAGGGTGAAAAAGCAGCCAGTGCAGTCCCTGGCCAGCTCGGAAGGGCCCCTGAGCAGGCTGGAGGGCCCCTGGACAGACCAGAGGGCCCTGGACAGACAAGAGGGCCCCTGGACAGATCAAAGGGCCCCTGGAAAGTTGAACCTCACAAAATAAAGTGGCCGAAATCCGTAGAGTTTTTCATATCTTTTTTTTTTGGGGGGGGGGGGGGGGTTAACGCTCGGGAAGGGGCCCTTTCGAGGCGCCCCCCCCCCCCCCCCCCACACACACACCCTGGACGAAATCCTGGCTACGTGCCTGGCCTGAGGGGCCCTCAAAATGCCTGAGGGCCCTCGAAATGCCTGAGGGGGCCCTCGAAATGTCTGAGGGGCCCTCGAAAGGAATTGGAGGCCCTGGGAAGGCCTGAGGGGCCCTCGAAATAAATACCAGCTCTTAAATGCTGTTATTTATTCGTGTTAGAGTTGTTCGTGGACGTTCTTTATGCGACATAAGGGCGTTTTGCGGGCACCTGACACCATCCAAAACACTGGGGACTTCGGCCCCAGGGGGCCCTCGCTCGTTTGCCAGAGGGGCCCGCCTGGCCTCCAGGGGGGGGGGGCATGGCCCCTTTGCCCCCCCCCCCCCTTGGCTACGCCACTGATTTCAGTACGATTGACATATATAGGTATAGACGAACTACTCCGCCCGGCAGCCGTTCCCGCTAGGCGACACTAGTGCCGCAGCGGAGAAGGGATTGAGTTAGCGCGGCAATGCTTTTGCTATGGCGGAAGGGCGATATTTGCCGGCCTGCAACTCAAACTGTGTGAGGTAGCGCACTGGAAAAAGTTTGAGGACGTAGAGACATTCATAATGAATAACATGGAATAAAAATAGTCAGCCTGAACGTGCACGGTAATTATCGTCAAATATCGCCTCTCCGCCATACCCAAAGCATTGCCGCGCTAATTCATGCCTTCTCCGCTGCGGCGCTAGTGTCGCTTCAACCCGGAACGGCTGCCGGGCGGCGCAACAGCTGGAGTAGTTCGTCTATACTTATATAGGTATAGTATATAGGTTATTATATAGGTCAGTACATGTAGTAGCATTTGGAAGCAATCACTAAATTCTACTACGAAGTAGTAGTCGAAGTAGTGTATATTTCAGTACCTGTAGAAGTATTTGGAAGCGGTCAGCGGTCGTTCCGACATCGTTTACCACCAAGCTCATTTAACACCGTTACGCCCAGAATATCGAAACATGATACAAATAACGTTGTAGCTAAGGCTTGTAGATATCTGTTCCAGAAATCGGATTTAAAATATGTATCATAGGTTACGAGCCAGACTCGTCTGAATATCATCGATGTAACATGGGAACCTTACGGTGTAGTGCGTATATACATCGGACAACTGATTTACGCCGTAGGGTATTTAGTGGGATATTTAACCCTGCAAAATACCCCATGGCCGTGGTGCAAACGGCCATATCTCAACCAAGCATTTCTACTACCGCTGCGAATTTTACGCCTACGATCCTCCGTTCCGGAGATCTTCAAATCGCCTGACGCGTAAACCAGAACTGTTAAATATTCACTTGCCTTTGAAGCTGTCGTAATTATCCCTTCCTCAAAGATCGAATACGTTTGTTCAGATTGCCAGATATAGTTATATTTTCAGAAACACCACTCCAAACCTCCCCAAACTTGGCAACATACCGAATGCAAATAACGTCCGCGAAGAGTCCGTCGGAGATATTAGTTATTCAACGACTCAGGGGCGGCGCCACGGATTTTTGTCAGGGGGCAAGTCGAAATTTAGGGGGCCTGTATTTGAGAGGGGCCTCCATTTGAGAAGGGGCCTTTGACCTCTATAGGGCCCCTCTCACCTTCTCTGGCTTCCAGCCAGAGGGCCGCTTCTGGACTTCAGGGGGCACCTCTGACCTCCATAGGACCCCATCTGGCCTTCAGGGGCCTTTCTGACCTCCAAAGGACCCCCTCTGGCGTCCAGGGGCCCACCTCTGACCTCCATAGGTCCCATCTGACCTCCCTTCTGGCTTCCAGATGGCCTCCTCTGGCCTTCAGAGGCCCCTCTGATCTCCATAGGACCCCCTCTGGCTTCCAGGGGCTCCTGTGACCTCCGCGATGGGGCCTGCGAGATGGGGCCTCTTTAAAGAATGGAGGGGCCTCCTTAAATGACAGGGGGGCAAAAATATATGTTTGCTCCCCCTGCCAGACAACAGGGAGGGGGCGACTGCCCCTCCTGTCCCTCCCCTCCCCCCCCCCCCCCCCCCCCCCACCCGGTGGCGCCGCCGCTGCAGCGACTTATTCAGCGACGGATTCAGATATGGCCCAAACATCGGCCCACGTTCAATTCTGTCACGCTGATCACGAATATGACCATCATTTTGCTGTTCAAGGTCATCTGCAAGGTCAATTTCGATGTCAATGGACGCATAACGTCCCGATTTGTTTTGCCGGATCCTTCCAAAAGTGGTCCGAGATGATAGACAGGGTCCATATCTAACGTCCGTCACTGAGACCTGACCCATGACCTTTGACCTTGGAGGTCAAATTCGAGGTCAAAGGACGGGTATCGCATAACGTCCCGAATTTATTGCCGGATCCTTCCAAGAGTGGTCCCAGATGATAGACAGGGTTCATATCTAACGTCCGTCACCATGACCTGACTCGTGACCTTTGACATTGGAGGTCAAATTCGAGGTCAAATGACGGGGTACCACATAACGTCCCGAATTTATTGCCGCATCCTTCCAAAAGTGGTCCCAGATGATAGACAGCGTCCATATATAACTCCCGTCATCGTGATCTGACCCATGACCTTTGACCTTGGAGGTCAAATTCGATGTTAAAGGACGTGGTACCGCATAACGTCCCGAATTTATTGCCGGATCCTTTCCAATGTGGTCCCAGATGATAGACAGGGTCCATAGCTAACGTCCATATATAACGGCAATACATTCTGGACGTTATGCGGTACCCCATCCTTTGACCTTGAATTTAACCTCCAAGGTCAAAGGTCGCGGGTCAGGTCACGGCGACGGACGTTATATATGGACCCAATCTAATATCTGGTACCACTTTGGAAAGGATCCGGCAATAAGTTCGGGACGTTATGCGGTACCCAGTCCTTTGATCTCGAATTTGACTTCCAAGGTCACGGGTCAGGTCAAGGTGACAGACGTTAGATATAGACTCTGCCTATCATCTGGGACCACTTTGGAAAGGATCCCACCATAAATTCGGGATTTTATGCGGTACTCCGTCCGTTGTCCTCGAATTTAAACTCCAAGGTCAAAGGTCACGGGTCAGGTCACGATGACAGACGTTAGATATGGACTCTGTCTATCATCTGGGATCACTTTTGGAAGGATCTGGCAATACATTCGGGACGTTTTGTGGTACCCCGTCCTTTGACCTCGAATTTGCCCTTAAATATGACATTGAACACCAAAATCGAAGGTCATCTTCGTGATCAGCGTGCCAGAATTGACACTGGACCGAGGTTTGGGTAAAATTGAAACAAGTCGCTGAATAAGTCGCTAACTTCACGGACTCTCCTTACAATTAGCATCCTGTATGTTGTCAAGTTTGGGGAGCGTTTGGAGTGGTATTTCCGAAAAGATAAGTATATTTGTCCATTTGAACAAACGTATCCGATCTGTGAGAAAGGAATTATTACGACATTAATCATTACAATTCAAAGGCAAGTGAATATTCAACAGTTCTTGTTTACACATCAGGCGATTTGATGATCTCCGGAACGGAGGATCGTAGGCATAAAGTTCACTGTGGTAGTAGAAATGCTTGGTTGAGATATGGCCGTTTCCACCACGGCCATGGGGTATTTTGCAGGGCTAAATATTCCACTAAATACCCTACGGCGTAAATCAATTGTCCGATGTATATACGCGGCTGATCTATATGAACCTTGGTTAGGTCAACCCAGGGTAATAGAACAAAGGGTAGAACAGTATGTACGCCCAAATGAATTAGACAAGATATAATTTGTATCGTAATTGTTTTGTCTATTATAAATTAAAGGTATTGTTTGCTATCAATAACTTATATTTCCATAGATTACATCTTTATTTATTGTATCATATTAAATTATACTACGAAGTAGTAGTCGAAGTAGTATATATTTCAGTACTGTAGTAGCATTTGGAAGCGATCAGCGGTCGTTCCGACATTTTTTAACCCCCAAGCCCATTTATCCCCTTTACACCCGCAATATTGAAAAAAATGATAATACAAACGTTGTAGCTAAGACTTGTAGATATCTGTTCCAGCAGACGGATTTAAAATATGTACCATAGGTTTTGAGCCAGTCTCGTCTGAAAATCATCGATTTAACATGGGAACCCTATGGTGTAGTAGGTTATTAACGCCCATCCGCCCGAGTGCTGCCAACTGTTACTGGTGGGGGCTGAGGTCGTCCGATCAAATAATAATAAAAAATAATAACCCCCTTCAAATGCCATGTGACCATAGTGGGGCGGAGCATGACCATATATGGCAGGTCCAAAGTTTTTTTTTTGGTGCACTTCGGCTATTGTTTTGCCGCATTATTATTTTGCCGGTGTAGGGATGTAGGTATTGTTTTGATCACGTGATAGTTTATTATTGCTAAACAGTCAACTCCTCATATTAATTTATTACTGACCAATATATCAATATTGGTCAGTAATAAATTAATATGAGTTGACTTTATTTATGTCAATATGAATGCCTAACAATTTCGTATTGCATTAGCTGAGGGAGGGCTTGGTCACATGATAAATGTAGCCATGTTTGGGTTGTATTGAATAGGGAGGGTCTACAAAAACTGTCCAGATTAGGAGGCAAGCCCATGCTCCGAAACTACTGGACCGATCTGAGTGATTTTTCCCCATTCAATTTGAACTGGTCGGAATGGGTGCCGTTTTGCGTTTTATCCACTTAAGTCTAATCTAAATGGACCAAATTGGATCAAAACCTGTAGTTCAAATTTGCAGGCAAGCCTATGCTCCGAGGCTATGAGACCGATCTGCGTAATTTCTTCACCATTCGATGCGGCATGGTGCAAAACGGTGCCGTATTGCGTTTTTTACAGATTGGTTCACTTTAAGAGGACCAAATCGGACCAAAACCACCAAAAACCGTTGCAGGCTAGCCCATGTTCCGAGGCTATGGAACCGATCTGCATGATTTTTTCACCATTCGATCCGGCGTGGTCCAAAACGATGCCCTTCTGCGTTTTATACAGATTGGTTCACTCTAAGTTGACCAAATTGGGCCAAAACCACCAAAAACCGTTGCAGGCAAGCCCATGCTCCAAGGCTATGGAGCCGATCTACATGATTTTCTTCACCATTAAATTCGACATGGTCCAAAACGGTGCCGTTTTGCGTTTTATACAGATTGGTTTACTCCAAGTGGACCAAATTGGACCAAAACCACCAAAAACCGTTGCAGGCAAGCCAATGCTCCGAGGCTATGGAACCGAGCTGCATTATTTTTTCCACATTCAGTCCGACGTGGTCCAAAATGGTACCGTTTTGCGTTTTATCCAGATTAGTTCATTCTAAGTAGACCAAATTGGACCAAAACCACCGAAGCCAGTTGCAGGCAAGCCCATACTCCGAGACTATGGAACCGGTCTGCATGATTTATTCACCATTCGATCCGGCGTGATCCAAAACGGTGCCTTATTGCGTTTTATACAGATTGGTTTACTCTAAGTGGACCAAATTGGACAAAAACCACCAACAACTGTTGCTGGCAAGCCCATTGCTCCAAGGCATGGGACTGATCTACGTGATTTCTTCACCATTCGATCCGGCGTGGTCAAAACGGTGCCGTTTTGTGTTTTATCCAGATTAGTTCACTCTAAGTGGACCAAATTGGGTCAAAACCACCAAAAACCGTTGCCATTGGTATGGAGCTGTCCGCTCCGGAGCCATGCTACTGAAAAATATGAAGGTGAAAAAAATCCCATAAAAAACTCAAATTCTTTGAGCACATCACCCTATGATTGCTTTTGTCTCAACGGTCTGGCATCATACTTCGTTTTACATTATAGATTACGATTCCACGACTCTCTATGTTAATCCAATGGGAGTTTCGGCACGTGCAAAAAAGCTAAGGTCCAAAAAAGCGGAGGAGCCCCGGAGTGGTTGCACGTGAGATTGCTTGGTCACGTGATTTTGTCATATGGTGCAACCTTATCTTTACAGACCTTGGGTTAGGTTATAATATTTTTGTGAGGTGGCGAGTAGCAGTCTGGAGAAAAAATACGCTGGCGTGACGTCACGCATTCCAGCTGAAAAACGTGCTGACGGCAGATCGAACGAGGGCTTTTCTTTTCTATCCCAGAATTATTTCGGCACAATTTTGACCATTCCAATAAACATCACATTTTATAGTAACAATTTTGTGTTAAGTTGGCTTTATGAAATCCTTAAGTATTTGTACACGTATATGCATGCAGTGTCGCAAATCGCAAGCAAGGTTGGCAAAATTTCACTTAGTTGATAGTATATTAATTCTAGTGTAACATTAAATGACCTAGATCTGGTAATAACACGACATCGTTGTCGTGGCAACGGTATGGTCAGCATTTTAGTTCAGCTGGCGCTTTAGGACCATTTCCTGCGCGGGGGTGACGGGTGTGAGAACCGCTTGTGTGCGGTAATCGGCTTTTCGTTCGTGATCTGGAAAATTTCGGCTGGTTCACTTTTGTCTTTTCTTCCGAACCTGAAGCACATTTTGCCAAAGGTTTAGGAAAATTCTTAGTCGGATACAATCATGAAGATCATTATTTGTGTTTTTGCTGTCGTCGTGTCAGTGTGCGCGACCACAGATGAGCTGAAAGTAGAAACTGTTTCCAAGCCTGAAGAGTGTGAAAAGCTATCAAAAAATGGTGATATGCTTTCAATGGACTACACTGGAACACTTGAAGATGGTACAAAATTTGATTCCAGGTAAATACATATTAAAACCCCTGAATGTTTACATTAAATGCATTGTGCTATGTGTTGGATGTTGCTGGTCATGGTAGTGGAAAAGGCTGAAATGTTTGTGTGAGGTGATAGTGTACTTGAGATTATGCATGTTCATGGTGTTGTGCTGGTATGTTGAAATAATTCAGGTTTTCACATCCCTGTCTTCTATTTACAGTGTGGACAGAAATCAGCCATTCAACTTCCAGCTGGGTGTTGGCCAAGTGATCAAGGGATGGGACCAAGGTCTGCTTGACATGTGTGTTGGAGAGAAGCGGAAGCTGATTGTTCCACCAAGCCTGGGATATGGTGACCAGGGAGCAGGAGAGGTCATCCCTGCGGGTAAGTTCACATGGTGAATTACACATGGTTTTCACTGCCACTTTTGCTGGCACCTTTCTTGGCCTAGTTCAGTTGCTGGCACTAGGCCCAGATAATCAATTTTTTGATGTGTCAATATTTTGATCCTGCCCAATATAAATGGTATTGGGAAAATGACTGATTTACAAACGGAAATTATGAAGCACTGGATAACAGGGATGGGATGAATGGCACATGAATCTGTGCATTGTGGCTCATAATATAGTTTCAGCACAATGTTCAATAATTATCTTGGAAATTGATGCAATATTGCTTTATAAGTGCATCCATTTTTTGATCCCTTGGCTCACCTGAATCAATGTTTTTACTCAAATTCAAATCACTCAAAATATTGATGCAGTAACAGCATGGGCAATTTTTGTAAAATAAATTAAAACAAAAAACATTTTCATAATCATTTCATGTAATTACATTCAAAAATTAGTTTTATTGGCAATATTCTGCTTTTGCACACCTTTGTATAGGCAAATTGAATATTGTATACTAGTTTTACACATCTGATATCAGAACTGCACTCAAACCAGGGACATTCTCAGCCAGACTGGAAAAAATCCATGCACTACGCTGGATGCCCCAGCGAACCCTCATGCGCTGAAGTTCGGCGCACAAAAATATGCGCAGAAGTTTTTCCACAATTACGCCGAAATTTTTCACTGCGCCGAAATTTAAAGTCAAATTAATGTTTGATATTCAACGTACGCCTTCCTGGTCGCTTCTCAGCAAGTGCAGGGCCAATTATTACCCATCTCTATTGCCTTTATTATTACCAAGGCAATATAGATACTAGGCAAGCAGAAACGGGACCTTAAGCGGAAATGGGACCTTATTGGGTGGCCTTGAACAGCTGACGCTTTAGACTATGATTCATTAACTAAATAATTGGTTGATTTTACTATAACAATGAAATTTGCGCCGAAATTTCGGCGCAATCGCCGAGTTACGCTGGATTTATCGACGAAAACAGGGTTTTTTTCCAGTTTGGATTCTCAGTACTTACCTGACAATGATTTTTATCACCCATCAATAGCCTCAGTTGACCGCCTGCAACAACTCTGCCATTACAATTAAATGTAAACAATGTGGGTGCAGAAATGTGTCAGATATCCGTAGCATTGACTTCCCTGTGATATTTTTGCATCAGTAAGTAGTTAACGTTATGGGCGCAAATTGACCATGCAGTCGTCGCGCCCTTAAGCCCCAACAAACAAACAAATGTGTCAGATACTAAGGCTGTCATATGATGTCATATGTATCTGGTCGACCACTAAATCCTATCACACTCTCACTAAACCTCTGTTACTGGCAGATACTTGTATTTGTGACTGAAGGTCGGCGCATAGTGATGTGACCTTACTGGATACATGTCTGATGCATTTCACACAAAAAAACAGCCCACATTGTTTACATTTCAGTTGTAATGGCAGAATCTCATTGCAATTTTTATCACCCATCGTTGATTGATGGGTGATAAAAATTATTATTGTTAGGTAAGTACTGAGAATGTCCCTGTTTTGAGTGCAGCGCTAATGAAATCATGTGTAGAATTAGTATAAAATATTCCATTTTCCTATAAAAAGGTGTGCAAAAGCAGAATACAAGTGTTTTATTTACTTACAAAATATAAACTTGAAAATCTAAAGAGGTTATCCTAAGAAAATTGATGTAATTTGTCACCATGTGATTGCATCTCAATCTTTCCTGAAGCAAACCAAAAAACTTACGTAAACAGTTTGAGTTGTGACTGAGGTGGATGGAGTAATCAGTTGTGCATCAGATGGTGTGATTATTTTTTAGGACTGGCCATTTTCCATCGGGACTAGGTGTTTTTAGTGAAATATTGTCAATAATTGCCATTTTATCCTTAAGTACAGTGCCTATGACATGCTCTGCCCACTTTGCTTCACAAAATGGATGTGTTTGTGAATATATTTTTTGGACCTGGTGAGTTTAGTTTGATCTGCTGACTGATGTTTTATACACATTTGGCTATCTAGTGTCTGTAAGTGCCAAATTGATATTTAACCTAGTGTTTAAAGGTAACGTTTCACTTTTGTATTGGTTTTGAACTGAGATAACCATTATCTTTGGCAGTTATTGAAATGTCTAAATTATTCAGGTAATTTCCCCCAAAACTTATCCGTTTTTAAGCAATTGAATTTATAATTTGCAAAAGGGGGTCTATGCAAGTCTGCCGCTGATTGGCTGACAGCCAGTTCAAGATTGTTGGTCTTGAAAATGAGACAACCTGTATTTCTTGAACCTTGGATGGATTACCCGCTGCGAGCATGATGTAAACAACGGCCAACACAATAGGTTGTGGTCCAAGTTGAAATTTTTCATGTTGTTTGCAGCCTCAGTTATGGATTGATTGTTTTTTCAATGAATATTGAGCTATCACAATGATTCACACTTCAATGTGTTCTGTGCAGGAGAAGACACAGTCTATAATGTTTGTATTTAAGTCACCAGAATTGTCTTAAACGATTGTGCCATATATTTGGCAGTGTAAAGGTTTTCTCTATAGCTCTCTATAGCTCTCTATAGCTCAATAATGATATCATCTATAGCTCAATAATGATATCATCCCCCCCCAAAAAAAAAACTTAATTTGTATAAAGACATAAAGACATAAAAGAAAAGTGCAACAAAGAGCCTCTTGGGCCCATCCGAGGTTGCACCCTGCACCCCCCCCCCCCTCCACCAGTCTCGTCCCTTCAAATCACCTTACTCTACCTGCATAAAAGAAGGCTAATCCCACGAGTATTTATGAACTAATCCCTTCTCTGTAAAGTATTTATCTAATATAATTTTGAAGGAAGCGAGTGTCACTGCATCAGCGACATCCCCTGGTAGCATATTCCAATGTCCTACAACCCTTCTACTGAAAAATGACTGTCGTAGCCTAGTCCTACTTTGTTTCATAATGAGTTTATGTTGATGACCTCTACCTCGATTTTCCCTATTGAACTCAAACATACCCTTTAAATATCCAGAATGCTGACTATTTACAAATTTGAAGACTTCAATTAGATTTCCTCTTAGCCTTCTATATCTAAGTGAAAACATACCCAATTTCTTTAATCTATCTTCATAAGGTAAACTACCAAGACAATTCACCATTTTTGTTGCCCTTTTTGAACTCTTTCTAACAACCAGCAATCTTTCTCATATGTTGGAGACCAGGCTTGTACACAATACTCCAAATGTGGTCTAACGTATGCACAATACAGTTTTGTTATTACCTTTTCACTCTTGTAGGAAACATTTCTGTTAATGGCCCCTAGCATTCTAAGTGCCTTTTTCCTAGCTTCTACAACCTGGTCTGACGCTGATAGTCTATTGTTTACCACGCCACCTAAATCTCTTTCCTTTTCAATCTGCTCCATTTTCTGCCCACCCATTTCATACCTATGTTTACTGCTAACCCGTCCAGCGTGCATAATCTTACATTTACTCAAATTGAATTTCATCTGCCATGCTTCAGACCACTCAACTAGCCTGTCCAGATCTGATTGAAAAACATCCTGATCATGTTTTCCTCTAATAATCCTGACAACTTTTAGATCGTCTGCAAATTTCAAGACTTTGCTGTCTATACTGTTCTCAATTGCATTCACAAATATTATAAAAAGCAATGGGCCCAGGACTGAGCCCTGTGGAACCCCACTGAGAACCTCCTTCCATTGGGATTGGCACCCATTCAATATAACCCTTTGCTGGCGTCCTGAAAGCCACGTTTCTATCCAATCCAGAATCTTGCCCCTGATCCCATGCATTTTAAGTTGCAACCCCAGTCTTGTATGGGGGACTTTGTCAAATGCTTTACTGAAATCAAGAAAAGCTACATCTAGCTGTTTACCCTGATCAAAGCTATCTGTTGCAACATCCAAAAACTCCAGAAGATTAGTTAAACCAGAACGGCCCTTCCTAAAGCCATGCTGTGTATCCTTGATGAGTTAATTTTGCTCCAAGAATTCAACAATCTTATCTTTGATGATTGATTCAAGCACCTTGCAGACTAATGAGGTCAGACTAACTGGTCTATAGTTTTCCTCTTTACTTCTATCTCCCTTTTTATGAATAGGAACAACATTTGCTCTTTTCCAATCAAGTGGAATTTTACTATCTGCAAGTGATTTAGAAAATATTATGGCTAATGGAACCGACAACTCCCTTTCAGATTCTCTTAAAAGTCTAGCATGGATTTCATCAGGTCCTTCTGCCTTGTTAGGCCTTACTTTCTTTAGATATTCTAGAACAAGTTCACTACTTATGCCACCTAGCTCTCCTATAGTCTCCTCTGTCTCTAGCTCAGGCTGAAGTGCTGCAATACTACTCTGGTCCTCGATAGTAAAGACAGATTGAAACTGATCATTAAGCACTTCAACCATTTCACTGTCCTTGCTAACTAACACATCATCTACCTTAAATGGACCTATATTTTTGGAAACTGTACTGAACTTATAAAAACTGAAGAACTTCTTACTATCTGCATTACAATGTCTAGCTAAATCAAGTTCCTTTGCCCTTTTAGCTGCTCTGACCTTTTTCTTAACTGAATTTCTTGCATTCTGGTAGGCCTTCTGATTTATATCTAGTGAAGATCCCTTCAAAATGCCAAATGCACTTCTTTTAGCTTGTATAGCACTCCTTACTTCTGGGGTAAGCCAAACTGGTTTGCCCTTGGTTCTGTTACGTTTGTGCCTGAGGGGTATATGCTGATTCTGAATTTGGCTTAATCTAGCTTTGAAAACATTCCAGGCCTCACATGCATCTAAACCTGCCAACTCAACGTTCCATTTTATCTGTGCGAGGTCATTTCTAATACCATCAAAATCAGCCCGGCTGAAGTTTGGAACCATAATAAGGTTATCTTTGGGCCTCATTTCTGATGAGATATTGAATTTAACCATATTGTGATCACTGGTTCCTAGACCTGCACAAATACTTATGTCACTAACTAGATCACTGTTGTCTGAGAATACAAGGTCTAGAATGGAGCAATGTCTGGTTGGCTCTGTTACAAACTGATGCATGAAAAGCTCCTCTTCAAAGATTTGCCTATACAACCTACACTCATTTGTTTCCTCTGCTATACTTTCGTATCCTCTTAAGTTAAAATCTCCCATAATAAGACACTGAGCCCGAAAGTTCCTACGTATTTCCTCACAAATATCTTGGTCTGTTTCAGCTTGGGAGTTCCTTGGAAGATTCCCTGGTCTGTAAAATGCACCTATCCTCAACCTTCCTCTGTTTCCTGTACCAATTTTAATGTCAAGCCATATTGATTCTACTTCTTTTACTTTACTAGAATCATCAACTCTAGTAGTGCAGTACAAGCTATTTACATATACAAACACTCCGCCCCCCTGCCGTGATTCTCTGCAGTATGAGAACATGTTATACCCTTGTAACTCGAAATCCTGTAGCCTATCCCTATTATACCCCTCACTAACCCATGTCTCGGTTACACAAATGATATCAGGCTTTTCAAGGGCAACATAACACTCAAACTCATCAAATTTAGACCTAATACTTTGGGCATTCAGCAACACACATGTGATCTTATACTTCGAGCTGACTCTACTAATTCTGAGGGAATTATGATCTACTGTCCTATTCTGACATGCACTTCTACCAATGCTTACTTCCTGATGCCCTAGTACTAGCGTCCCCGAACCCCCCCTCCTACCTAGTTTCCCTGAATGACACTTCTGTAGGCATCTCCCAAAGCCCTTGTCCCCTCATCCGATAAGTGAAGCCCATCCTTCATATAGTACCTACGCCACTCATAGAACTGATCCCAAAGTCTACATAACTAAGCCCCATAGCTGAACTTAAGTTCTGAACTGAGCTGTTCACAGACAGAGCTCTCGAGTACCACTCCTCACTGGCTCCACAGCGAGGGAGGATGCCAGTCACAATGACTGGTTTCCTGGACTCCTTCAACCTCTGCAGCAGGCTCCGGTACTCCGCTACTATTCTCACACTCTGCCTAGGTCCTATGTCGTTCACCCCCACCTGTAGTATAACTGTCTCCGGGCTACTCCTACCAAGTTCTGCCTCAATGCCAGGGCCCATATCAACTACTCTTGCCCCTGGTTTGACTATACATCTGTCCCTCTTCCCACAGAATGTTCGCCTTAAGGGCCTTACCCTTGAGTCCCCAACCACTAAATGCTGAATCTCTTCCCTGTCACTTTCAGCTGCTGACTCTAACGCACTGAACCTATTTGCTATTGTAACCTGCGGATGTTCCCTGGGGCTGTACTGCCTGACTCTACCCTGAACTTTTGTCCATCCCTCCTGATCCCCTTCCCTCTTCCTCCTCCAGATTCTGCCAACACCCTCCATTACCCAGCACCCCTCCTCATCCTTACTGTCTGTGGCCCTAGCATTACTTTCCACAATGTTGAGTCTCCAGAAACGTGACCCTCCAACACACTTCCAAACCCCAGCCGCACTATCCACCTTTGCCTTATCCTCCTCCCTTATGCCCCTATCAGAACTACCACTGGTCCCTGATCCTGTAGGCTCCTTTTCTGACCCCCTAACCACGATCTGTGCATACGTTCCTTGGTCAGGAGCTACACCCTCCTGCGGCTCATCTACACCTACACTTACTTAACTGCGCCTCAAGCTCCGCTACCCTAGCCTGGAGGGCCTCTAGCTCTGCTACCTTCGCCTGCATCCTAGTCATGCTCATTTGAATACACTAGTAGCTTAGGTATATATCTTAGGTACTATGCACTTTTCAATACTTTACTAACTTAACTTAACTTTTTTTTTGTTTTGTTGTTTTTTCTTCTTCTAAACCTTAACTAGATCTAAGTAAAGCTAGTGACACAAATCAGCTATGAGTGCACCTAATACTAGACTAAATATCTAATCCTTGAATAAACTGAATACTAAATACACCTTAATTATCCCTAATTTTCTAAAAATATCTACTTATCCAACCCTGCAACTAATAACACAAAAATAAGACTAAGACAATTTTGGCGCACACAAGCTAGAATGAAAAGTCCTTTAAAAAGCAAGTAAGAGGTAACAGCTAACTATGAATGCTTAAAAATAATACCTAAACGATCCACAAAACTAAATATCTAATCCTTATATCTAAATATAATGTGGTTCCTCAAAAAATACACAAAACAACAGAGCTATCCAACAGCTACTTAGCTTGCGTCACGTGTTAAAGTAACTACTCAAGTGAAAAATAAATATCACCATCATTTTCAGCAGCACTTATTTCATATTATCAACTACAACCAGCATAAATTTGCCAACTTTCAGAAAGGTGAAACATTCCCTTTAACCCTCACCAGTGCTGCAGAGGGGGGGGGGGGGGGGGGAGGGATGGATGAATGCCACCCTCCCCCCCCCTCGTTTTTTCGGGAATAACTTGTAAATATCAACCGATTGGGATGAAATTTTCAGTACCCTACTTTTGAACAATTTGACATATTCTGAATTTGTTTAACTTGGTCACATGACTCATCACTTATGACCTGTTTTTCAAGGTCATGGTTTCAAGGTCATGGTCATGTTTTTCAAGGTCGTAACTGGCGTCCCATAGTATTGATCATTGTAACGTGTGCAGTTTCTGAGTGTTTGTTGTTCAGGAGCATATGCACAGGTGTTTCCAGGTGACAGTTGTGGTTTCCATTGAGATTGTGACTTCGATTGACCTTGTCAGAGGTCAACCGAGGTCACTGACCTCCGATGACCTCATATTACTTTTTTGGCTTCTTGCAGTTTCTAGGACATTTTGTGATGCTGATTTCAAATATGGGATCCATTTTACATAATTATATGTTCCACTGGGGTCATGCGCCCCCACAGGTCAACCGAGGCCACTTACCTCAAATGACCTGACATGACCTTTTTGGAATTGGGCAGTTTCTAGGAAATGTTGTGACGCTGATTTCAAAATTGGCACCCATTTAGCATAATGATATGCTCATTCGCGATTCTAGCTCGATTAAATTCAATTCATATGCATTTACAATTTGGTTGACTTTTGGGTCATTGACATGACCTCAGAGGTCACCTAATGACCTAGGACCTTAAAATCGGGTGACAATGACTTCCTCTCGTGACATGCAACACGCTCGTTTTTTTAATCGAAGCTCGAGCTCAATTAGGGGCGAAACGCTAGGGGGGTTGTACCCCCCCCCCCTGCATGGTCACGCACTGATCGGACGCTGCACGGGCGAGGGTTAAAGGGAGATAATCGCCTTTTTATTTTGTTTGCAACAATTTCTTTGGCTACCGTTATGGTATTAAAATGATGTGATCTAAATTTAAGACTTAAATAAAATTATTCCCTAATTCAGAGTTGGAAGTTTGGGAAAATTAATGATCGGTATTTTCCCTCTACTATTGGAAAGCACAACATCTGGCGCTTTTGCATCAATCTATGCAACGTTGTTGAATGGGCACTTATAAACAAATCGCCGACACTAAATAGGTTGCAGTCCGGTGCCAACCTAAACTGCCGATTTCAATGCACTTCTTTCAAATGATTGTTGATTGTTCATAAAAGTTTGGCACATATTCGCAAAAGATAAAGAGTGCAGGAAACATATTGCGTACCTTCATGATACATATGATTCGTAGGGAGGCTAATTTACTGAATTCGTTACCGAGTACTTGCTGAGTACCGACCGATATAAGCGTGAATCGCTTATAAGTATGAAACTGCCAATATCTTTCGGTAGGAATGTTTATATGAAAAATGTGATGAATTTACATTATATTTTGGCCTCGTCTATCGATTTCAGGTGCTAACTCCATGTTTGTGGACAAAGGTGATTATCTCCCTTTAAGATAATGTCGAGCCCAAATAACCACTGTTTATGGCACATGTTTAATGTAGGTGATTCATGGATAAAAAGTCAAAGCTGAAAAGCAAAAAGTAATATAGTTAAAAGTCAAATGGATAAGTCAAGTACATGGAAATTAAAATAGAAAAAGTTGAGACAGAAAAAAACCAGCATACTAGGGATCAAATGGGTAAAAGTAAAATAAGTAAAAGCATCAAAGCATGTTTGCATTCATAAGCATGCTAAATATTAACATCTCCTAGCCTAACTTGATCTAATTGAACCCACCCTTACCTGACCTAACATAACCTGACTCCACTTAGCCCAACTTAGCTCAATGTGTCTAGGAATATTCACTCATTTGTACGCATAAATAAACAATGGAAAGTTTATTTCCAAGATGTCAGGTAGGTACCGTCAACCAGGGAAACTCTGATACCCAGGGAAACTATGATAATGTTACCTACCATTACTAATACCTCAGTATTTTGTATTGGTGTCATCTTGTTTGGAGAATTGGTGGTGAATCTGAATACAAGATAGCAAGAGCAACTCAGATATTAAGTATCCACATAATAAGTTTAAATAAGCATCCATATAAAGTATCCACAAATTAGTATTTGTATATATTGTCTACACCTATTTCCCCAAATAGCTTGGCATCAACACCTCATTAATCACAGCCTGCAACTTAATCTTCGTCTTTCACATGTTTTCCGATACTGATGACCTTGATTGAATTCCTAGAAATATAGCCAGTTCAAATAATTGACCTATTCCTCATCTGTTCCAGCACTGATTTGCCCGTGTTGATTAATTATCTCAGAGAGCCTTTCTGGGCATGATAGCCTAGATAGGTGTGTAGGTCAGGCCACAGTAGAGAGGCTTGTGACTGCTAGATGGAGTTGAATGAGGTTGGACTGGTTGGTATATGCGCTGGCCTGGATTTTAGTTTATTTCCTTTTCTGGCATTACAAGTGATCTAAATCGTCCATGCTAATGTTTTGCCATGTTTTCCAAAGAGATTATCTTCAACAGTCTTACTTCGAGCTTTGTGGGGTTTTATGGGCATGCTGTTGCTTGAATTGATGTGAAAAATATTTATATACAAATGATCACACTTTTTTCAAAATGCCTCAAACTTATCACGGTAGACTCTGGAAGAAGGCTACTTTGACTAAACGTGCACAAATAGTTTTTAAAGGTGCCCACCCCCTTGGGTAACTAGGATAATTTGTTTACCCCAAAAAAATCAAGCAGTCTTAACATATCTTGACAAAATTGCAATGCAGTTGGATAGATGCAGTGGATGTCCATTTGGTTTATATTCTGAATTTCGGCCTGAAATGGGTTGTCCTTTACAACCCATTTCTGAGCTATAAGAGAGAACACCTAAACAACTATCATACTTCCAGCTTTTTGAGGTTTCATGGGCATGCTGTTGCTTGAATTGATATGGAAAAAAATGATCATACTTTTTCGAAGTCTAAAAATTATCATTGTAGCCACTGGCAAAGGCTACTATGGCTAAACATGCATATTGAGAGCAATTATCAAAGTTGCCCCCACCCCTGGGGTAACTAGGATAATTTGTAACACAACACAAAATCAAATGGTCTCAACATATCCTTGACAAAATTTCAGAGCAGTTGGCTAAACATTTTATTCATATTCTGAATTTTAGCCTGGAAGGACAAACCATTGCTGAGCTATAAGAGAAAACACCTAAAAACTATCATAGTTGCCCCAGTTGAGGGATTTACCTAGTGCAAATTGAATGTATGGTACCCACCAGCAAAGCCTCGGTGATACTGTCCATTTAAGAGAATAAAAGGGATTTTCTGGTATATTCTTAGGAACATATAAATCACACAATATTCTAAAGAGCGCGTCTCGTGCCTGTCGTAACAGTTTGGGAAATATACGATTTGGCCGGCAGCCGGGCACACCACACAGTGCACAAAATCGCGTGCAATATGTTGCTGCGGACATTAAACGTCCATGATGCAGTAAATGTATCATTTCCTGTCCATATTTCATTCCATATTGTCGGGGCATAATGAGCCTCAGGCAAGCATTATGCTAATTTTCTATGTTAATTTCCATGAGCATACTAGTATAGTAGCCACTGAAAGTTGGTACAGGTACCTTCTGCATTTACCTCCATTCTCCCAAGCATGTTCGGCAGTTGCAGAGCCTGCTGTCTATTGTGTACTCTGGTGTAAGCTGGCACTGCTGTTTGCGCGCGCCCGCAGGCGCCACGCTGCACTTCGACGTGGAGCTGCTGTCCATCAACGAGGCTGCGCCGCCGCAGAACGTGTTCAAGATGGTGGACGTCGACGGTGACCAGATGATCAGCCGTGAGGAGATTCAGACGTACCTGACGCAACAGCTGGATCAGCAGAAGTCCGAGATGCCCGAGGGTCAGATGGACGAGATGCTCCAGAACCAGGTGCGCACAGGCCGGAGGCTGACGAAGGAACTGGTCAACACCTGCACTGCTCTAGTTTGGGAAAGCTTGGAATCACGTATGGAGGATGTTTTTCACCGAGTCATATTGAGTCAATTCATTGTACTCAATGTTACAAAATGTGACTACATGTGCCTTGAAAGCTGTGGAGGTAAACGGTAATGCAGAAAACCACAATGTGTCCAGACATGCCATTTCCTTGTGTCGCTGGAAGCGCCATAATGGCCAACATATTTGTTTTTGTTTACTGATATACCTTGTGTTTGGTTAAAGATAGTTGAGTTCTTGCCGTCTTTGTATTAGTTTGATCGTGAATAATCCACAAAAAAGTTTCTTATTTGTAGTTTCAAGATATGTATTAAAGCTGCCAAATAGTACCAAAGCTGTCGTTTCTAACGTCTGCCCGTTCACACTGGTGGCATTACTGTCGATATACCAGTACAACTCCATTCTCGGCTCGGCCACCGAGCGGGTGGTTATAAAGTGTTTTCTCCTAACGTCAAAGAACTCTAGAACCTTATTTTGGCCTCAAGAGCCTCAGAAGTTCAAGTGCATTGTCAGTTGGCCTCAAATGAGAAGACAGGGTTGTACGTCGGTGCGCATTGCTCCTAATCCCTCAAACGCGCGCGCGTTGCTCCTAATCCCTCAAACGCATACTTTCAAAACGAACACGTGCCGACGCAGGCTTATTCTGGAATAGCATAAAATGGCGGCTTGCAGCGCCTCCTTTTTGGCACAGCTGCTTGTGCCCGTCAATATCCCACATTTTGTTAAATGTTTGACCTCTATCATCTCGGGTCACGTCACTGGGTCACGTCGAATGGCTCCACCTCCACAGTCCACAAATGTTTAAGGTCGTGCGACAGCCTGTTGACCTCAGCCTTTTGCCCAAGTGGTTTGAATTCACAGGATTATATTATGTCATAAATACACAGTTCTGGTTCCTCCAAAATGTTCGTTCGTTTCGTTCGTTTCGTTCGTTTCGTTCGTTTCGTTCGTTTCGTTCGTTTCGTTCGTTTCGTTCGTTTCGTTCGTTTAGTTCGTTTCGTTATTTTCGTTCGTTTCGTTCGTTTCGTTCCGTTCGTTTCGTTCGTTTCGTTCGTTTCGTTCGTTTCGTTTCGTTCGTTTCGTTCGTTTCGTTCGTTTCGTTCGTTTCGTTCGTTTCGTTCGTTTCGTTCGTTTCGTTCGTTTCGTTCGTTTCGTTCGTTTCGTTCGTTTCGTTCGTTTCGTTCGTTTCGTTCGTTTCGTTCGTTTCGTTTCGTTTCGTTCGTTCGTTCGTTCGTTCGTTCGTTCGTTTCGTTCGTTTCGTTCGTTTCGTTCGTTTCGTTCGTTTCGTTCGTTTCGTTCGTTTCGTTCGTTTCGTACGTATTTTATTTTTCCCATTGACATATACTTGGGAGGTCACGAAATTGACGTGACCTTAGGTCGTCGATATTACCAAATCCGAGATAACGGAATTGTAGGTACTAGGTACTGATGGTCGGATAAAATTCCGTCAGCTTGAAACCAATCGGTCAAATACCGTGACTGTGGAATGATCACAAACCTTTTTGAGGTTTGTGATAATTCCATCCTCAAAAAGGATGGGACCGAGGCCACTTCACGTGACCAGGTGACCTGACTTGAGATGAACCGAGGTCACATCTTGCACAAATTTCACACAATGTGAGTAGTTGATCGGCGAACTATGCCTAAAACGGTGGCGCTCCACGCAGCCATTCCGAAAACCATTATGGGCGGGTGAGTTAATGATGTATGTTAGAAGTTGAGATAGTTGTGTGTATACAATTGTTGACATTTCGGATATAAATGTTCCCACTTGAAATAATTTGAATTTGAAATATCCACGCTGCCTCCGCTCCGCATCTGAATTTGAAATCTGTAACCTCCGCTCCACGCCTAAATTGCGCGGTATTCGCGGTACTACGGCACTTGCAAGTTTTCCCTTATCGAGTTTCAGTTATATTTGAACTCAAATGCGCAATAAATCTTGCAACTACTTTATTTGATAAAAATAAACCTTATTTATCTGATCAATCACTTCATGTACTAAATCGAACTGGACAAAATTTGCGGTATAGTTTGGTCCACCATACCACTGGCATGTCATAGCTTATTACGGGAACTGGCTCCTGACTGATCAACGCAAAAAAGCTTCAGTATAGTGTTGTCAAACAGCACATTCGCCTTTTCCTTAAATTTGCCGATTTTTTTTGTTCAGGTACACAAGGTCGTTAAGTTTTATTTTTTAAAAAAAACATCAAACCACACAAGTGACATAAGATTAAGTATATTTCGAAAGACCATAATCTTCCTTTAACGGGGCAAATATGGCGCGATTTTACAGGCTGTTGTAAATTTAGTTGTCAGTATAGCGAACACTTCAATGCAAGATATTTATTCTTGGTTCCGTTTTTTTTTATATAATTTAGTAAAGTGATGAATGATATATGAGACGACAGCCGTAAAATTTGGCATCGTGGCCTGCGAGCGGGCTTAGCTGACCTTCTGGCGTTCTGGGCCAGCCAGGGTGAGGCGGTCGCGCCAGACGTATTTGTATGCGGATTTAACTACTGCCTTATGTGACCTGTTAGCCCGCGCCGTGCCGACGCTTCCTTCGCCGTGCCGGTGGGTCTGAACGCTTCCGTCGAATTCGGCTGCTACGGGAAGCAGGCGGAAACCAAAAATGTAATTTGATAGCTAATACGAATCATGTCGAAACTATTTCGGTCATTTATGGCTCAGGTCTCTTGACAAATGCAATCGTTTAAGTGCCCTCAAGGTTTAGTTAGGGTCAATACTTCTGACTCCAGAGGTTACCAAGTGTCAAAAAGGCTCTTTCGGCAAAAAGTTTATTTTTAATAATTTTGCGTCTAATAAAATTATTTTAAGTCTAATGATTTAAAATTTATCATGTTTGTCTCGGCAAGCTTTGGACCGTGTCCATGATGTTCGTATTAGGTCAAATTTAAAATTTGGCCTCTGACCAAGGTCATTCAAGGTCATTATAGTGAACCAGGATGGTCATATTGCACATTGCCAGAAGCGTCTCGATGATCCAAATGCATTTACATATTTTCCCATATACTTATAATGGAGGTCACGAGATCGACATGACCATAGGTCACGGATATACAAATCTGAGATACCTGAACAAACTTTTTTGGAGGTGGGGTTACATGCCCTTACGGGTGACCTGAAATGACCCGAGGTCAAAATGTAACACAATGTGGGTAATTGATGCCCGAAGAGCTGTGCCAAAAACGGCGGCGATGTGCACTGTCGTTTTTTTGTTGTTGCCGATACACCCGAATAACCTTAGGGGGACGTCCAAATGTCCCCCACGACACGGCGCAGGTTTATGAAATCGGCCCCATTTTCTTGACTGACCACAGGAATAATTAGACTCCCATTCACTAAGACACGCTATTTCAGCTAAGGTACTTGCTTCCCTCGCGCCGGCAACTGACACGAACATTTATGTTTCAGGATAAACTGATAGAGGAGATCTTCCAGCACGAGGATGCCGATAAGGATGGCTTCATCTCCCACGAAGAATTCTCCGGCCCGAAACACGACGAGCTTTAGCGCGCGTTTGCCTGTGCTGGCGATAGTTATATACGGGCGGGGAGGGACACAGACAGAGGCTGGGCTGTGGAATTGTTAAATTTGATGTGGTGACAAATGTTCGCACGTGTACGCTGTCAGGCTGCAGGAAGACATTCTACAGGAAGACCTTCAAATGTTGTTTTCGACGGGAACAGCTATGTCCCATACTCCGTTTCTGGGAAGCGACTGCCGCTGAATTGGTGTAGGTGGGTTAGTGGATGGAACGGAACTGTTCTTTTTTGTATCGGTTTGTCCAGGTCATGTGTTTGGGCTCATAACGATGTCCTTGCATTGCGTCACATTGCCAAATCTTAGTAAGTGTTAGGGATGTTCCGACGTATAATTTTAACCTGCGATCTGTCTCGTAATGTGTAAACCTGTATGGTTTGTACATGTATGGTATTTTGTAGAGTATTTATTTATACTCTGTCGAATTTTTACATGTATTGGGATTCGAGACATTGTTGCATCATGGCAAATACAAAGTATTCTCCAGAAACGAGCATTTAAAGAAAAGGACACGCTAATGATACTTGGACACCTCAATGGAAAACACATGGTTTGTTGACCTGACTTATTCTCTTTCCACATTTCTTTGAGATTTTCACCTTTTTCTAAAATTAATTGGGAACTGTTGCAGGTGTTCCGGGTGTCTCAGTTGGTAGAGCGTTGGGCTCGAAATCCATGGGTTCCGGTCTGGCTACTGGAGAGGTTATTCGGTTCCCCGCTTCGGTCGGCGTGGGAGACCCCGACTATAAATAACGACAGTCGCATAGTTGTAAGCCTCAGTACCACCATCTCCACCGGAAACAGTACCACCATCTCCACCGGAAACAGTACCACCATCTCCATCGGAAACAGTACCACCATCTCCACCGGAAACAGTACCACCATCTCCACCGGAAACAGTACCACCATCTCCACCGGAAACAGTACCACCATATCCACCGGAAACAGTACCACCATCTCCACCGGAAACAGTACCACCATCTCCACCGGAAACAGTACCACCATCTCCACCGGAAACAGTACCACCATCTCCACCGGAAACAGTTCCACCATCTCCACCGGAAACAGTACCACCATCTCCACCGGAAACAGAACCACCATCTCCACCGGAAACAGAACCACCATCTCCACCGGAAACAGTACCACCATCTCCACCGGAAACAGAACCACCATCTCCACCGGAAACAGTACCACCATCTCCACCGGAAACAGTACCACCATCTCCACCGGAAACAGTCGCATCGGCAGCGCCAGGGAGGCTGGCATACCCAAACAGGCAACAGCCAACAAAATGGCGTTGCTACAACATTTTCAGAGGGCTGTGCTTTTGTCCACAACGTTGCGAGATACCGTCACAGCATTGTTTTTGCGGACCCTCAGGAACGTTGTCACAGCGTCAACCATGACGTTCCCACAGCCCTACCACAACGTTACATGATAACATGTTACATGTTACAACGTTACATGATACACAAAACGACATCATAGCGTGCCACGTCTCCTGAATGTTGTAACCAAGTCCCCACGACGCTCATACTGCTTTGGTGACGGCCCCACAACGTTTGCACAACTTTTCCTGAATGTTATAACGACTTTCCCCACGGCGTACCTGCAGCGATTATTTTATGTTTGGTGGCGTTCCATTGACGTTCCTACGATGTTTCCTGAATGTTGTAACGACGTTCCTGCAACATTTCTGTGATAATTTGGTGACGCTCACGCGACGTTCATAAAACGTTTCCTGAACGTTTTCACAACGTTCTTCGGACATTCCTACAACGTTCCTTGAATGTTGTAACGACGGTCCCACGAAGTTTCCACAACGCTTCATCACTGCTTTGATACTCCCACGATGTTTGTACAATGTTCTTACAACGTTTCTTCAACG
This sequence comes from Chirona hameri, assembly GCA_036785665.1. NCBI lineage: Eukaryota > Metazoa > Arthropoda > Thecostraca > Balanomorpha > Balanidae > Chirona > Chirona hameri. The sequence continues at coordinate 2,196 of JAXIVJ010012834.1, read as the reverse complement.
TTTTGGCGACGTTCCCACAACGTTCGAGCATGTTCTCTAAATGTCTTAGCCACGTTCACATGCCGCTCTCGCTACTTTCGTACTCGTGTCCTGTAGGTTTTAAGGATGCAGACACCGTAGGTATCCATGCATTTATTTTGCTCTCTGCAAGTCATTGTAAAACTTCGTCGGTAGGTACATAGTCGGCAGAGCACCTCGCTCCTCACCGCCCGCCGCATCCTGATCTCCCCGAAAGGTAAACAAATCTTGTTAATAAAGCTTTCTTTATTTTGGCATGTTATTCTTTGTTTCTTGTTTTTATTTGAGAAGTAGCAAGCCCAATGACCAATGTCGACTGTAGTACGTCATATAGGTCTCCGGTAATACAATTAAATCTGGTAGCCGAATGCGACGAGAAAGCAAAATAATTCCAGATGAAAACTCGAGAGGTACAAAGCATCTGCGAATCCGCTCAGAACAATGAAGATCGGGAACTACGCAGCCGTTCGGGACCATGTCATGCACCTCTGGACGCGCGCCGGTATCATTGCTGCGCCGTCCGACACCGCCGAGACTACTTGCAGGCAGGGGCGGATCCAGGCAAACATTTCGGGGGGGGGCACATCAGACGTGAAGAGGCCCTCGAACTGAAAAGGGCCCCCAACGTTTTTGCAGGTTTGAAAGGGCCTCCAGTCGCTCTGAGAGAGTATTTTCAGGTATGAGAAAGCCCTTAACAAGCCTAAGAGGGCCTCGTCAGGCCTGAAAGAGTTCCATACCAGTCTGAGAAGGCCCTTAATAGGCCTGAGAGGGCCTGATATTTCTGCGTGTATTTAAGCCTTTGCAGCATTTGTAATGTGGATTTTCATGTTACAGTAGGTACTTGTTATTTAGCGCCGCCAAGCGGCGATTTTTTACGGGTTTCCCTGATAAAACCCAGAAATATAGGCGATGGGCCTTATAGATCATAAGAAGCTAAAAATGTTATTCATTCAATTCAGCGCTACGACGAACCGAAGACGATGACGATGGCTTCGTTATGATGATGGCCACCGATGTGATGCAGCGAAGCGGCGTGAAAATGTGAATTTTAGGTCGTGGAAAACGAAATTTTAATATTGGAACCAGACCAGTGGAGACCAGTGGAGCCACGCCTCAGGTAACCCCTTTTCCTGGTTGCACATCTCGGTATGATGAAAAATATTGAAATGAAGGTAGTTTCTCATATACATTAACTAGCCTCGGATAGTAAGTCACGATGACCGGTGGCAGTCAGCGCTCAATAGCACACATGATAATCATAACTATGCATATGTACCGAACTGTAACAAACAACTGGTAACAGTGCAAATGGTTTGAAAGCAGCAAGAGGCAGAACGCCTTTTCCGCGCATAAATGGTCCCTGTGGGTCTGGAAGAGCTTGAGGGTGGATGGCTTTGGGAGCTGGTCCTGGCCTGGTCCCCAGTATTAGCTCTTCAGTGTCCAGCAAGTTGGGCATCGCTCCAGCTTCCGCGGGTGCCGATGTCCGCGTCATTGCGTCCGCGTCGCCTTTTTCGGAACTCGGCAGACTAGCTAAGCATGCACTGGCGGATCCAGCCGTCGTTTTTTTGGGGGGTGGGGGTGGGAGCAAATCGGTGGGAGGCACTGGCAGATCCAGCCTCTCTCCGTGGGGGGGGGGGGTCTTTTTGTGGCAAAAAGGTACCCCCATTTTTCTCCCTCCGCATATTTGGGCCGTTCACCTTATTTTGGTATTCAAGCCTAAGAAATTCACCTTTCAAACTCTCAACAAATTATTTTGTGAATTTTTTTCCCCGAAAAAAAAACATTTTTTCCCCATTTCTTGGTTACAAAACTCACAATTTCGGATATCCGAGATAGCCATGTTGAAGAGAATGTCATTTCCTTTCTTTTGACGTTTTTTTATTTGCAATTTGCTTCAAAACTCTACGCTTTGTCCAACATTTATAGTTTTTCCACCAAAAATGGCATGGCATGACGTTATTAAAACGTCATTATCTCCCAAAATGCTACATCAATGTAATTGAAAGTTGGTGAGAATACTTAGACTTGATGCAGGATAAGGTACTGAAAGTTTCACGTTGATACCTATCACAGTTTATAGGTTATTGAGCAAATCCGGGAGGGGTCAGATACTTCCAATAAGGTTTGAGCTAGAAGTACCTATATCAAACTTGGTGCCTACCTATAGTTTGTTTTATT